>BRZM01002824.1:0-23751 GCA_033238685.1 Lates japonicus | reverse complement strand
GGAGACTAATAAGGTTTACTATCCTCTCTGTGTTTTACAAGCTTTCTTGCTCCACATGTATGGTGGTGGAATTTTGTTCATTCTTGCAGCGATGTCCTTTGATCGTTACATTGCTATTTGCATGCCCTTACGCTACAGTTCCATTATGACCCCACGGGTTGTTATTTGCCTTATCTCACTCGTGTGGGGTCTTGACTTTGTCTTGATTGTCTCACTGTTCTCCTTGCAGACAAGGCTTCCAAGGTGCAAATCTGTTATTATGAATGTGTTCTGTGATAACCCATCTCTGCTGAAGCTCACATGTGGAAACACGACAGTCAATAATATCATAGGACTGTTCAACACAGCTGTCATGCAAGTTGTAAGTGTGTCTGTTCAGGCATTTTCCTATGTGAAGATTCTCATCACATGTGTGGTTTCGAGGAGGTCTGAAGTAAAAATGAAGGCGGTCAACACGTGCATTGCGCAGTTGGTTATATTGATAATATTTGAGATTGTGGGAACTTTCACAATTTTATCTCACAGATTCAAAAATGTCTCAGCTGACTTGCAAAAGATAATGGGTATGCTAATATTTCTTGTGCCCCCACTTCTGAATCCAATTGTATATGGGCTGTATACAAGAGAAATAAGAAGCACGCTCATGAGACTCTTAAAAAATAGAGTATCTGTCTAAATCTTTACACAAGGTAATAACGGCAATGAATTCAATCACCATCATGACACTGTGCTTTCTCATGAGCACTCAGACAGTGTGAACACTATTGTGGGAAGAATATCCACTTTGCATGCAACCACAACAACTGCATTAACTTGAACTAAAATGATTTTCAACAGATTTGTTTGGTGTAGATATCTAAATTATATTTGTTAGTGTAGGATAGGAAATTTTTCTCCTGATCTGAAGTGTATTGACTGATATTTTTGTAAATATAGTTTTTCATCGGTACAACTGGTTCTATAAAATTGTCTAAATAAATGTTTTGTAAAATGTGTGGAATATATGCAGCCCAACAATACAGAGTTTTAAGATTGTTGTGATCTCACAGTTGATAATGATACATACATGTTAGCAGTCATAACAATAGGTTACTTGATGATGTATGCTTGTTACTACTTGAAAAAGAAAATTTATTGTGATCTCTTTGCAATCTTCTTTTGTGATTCTGTATGTGCAGTACAAGCACAGTAGTGAATAATTCTGAATTATATTAGATATTAATTTCATACTGTACATGGCCTAATATATAGTCATTCATTTACATTTTCATTTTTAGTCTTTTGAAAACTGTGTCTGAAATTTAGCTCCTTGTTCTTATCCTCTTCACAGATGCCTGCATGTTTAAATTTTGTTGTCTACAGAGGAGAGTGAACCTTGCAGCTTGCACTCTATGCACCACACTGTGGCTTCTTGGTGTGTTTAATGCAAATAATTTGCAATTGCACTGAAATTATTGCTGAATCCAAAAGAAACAAAACTATGTACAATTTACACAAGATGTACTAATGTCTGCTGTGTGGTACACTAATAAAATCCTGAGACATATTTCAAGTTGTTTAGCCATTTAATGAAAACAAACAAAAAATTAAAAAAACAGCACAATTCACATCATTTTCATTTTAGTAGTATCACATGTTTAATTCAGTTACATGAAAATTGTATACATCATTTTTATAAGCTTTTTTTTTTAGTTTTTATTATTTATAGTATAGTATATAGTAATTAATTAACTGAATAACAAACCAGAGACAGCAGGAATCACAAAAAATCTTTAATCATCATATTCAGAGCACGCATTCACATCCAGATGTCATGTTATGTAACATTAGCAATGCTGAGCCCTCAAAATAAGTAAAATAAAGAATATGTACCCAGTGTAATTCAAATATATGAAAAGGCAATAGCGCCAAAGACAAACCAATTGTACTGAGTATTCACATATTTACAAAGCATTTTCAACATTTAGCAAAAATTATAAATTAAAAATTCTAAGGACTCAAGTGATAGTACACTTGTTTATTTTGGAGGACCTGTTTCCTATATCCATCCATTCGGATGGGAGATGGGAGATCCATACTAGTAAACACACATTCAACTCTATGAATGTGAGGACTCCTTCAAGTGGTTAAAGTTGGTTTCGTGCTTATGTGATAATGCAAAACCATAATACAACATAAACTTAGACCTGCTCTATTTCTCTCTATTATTCATTTATTTTGGTGAACAGAGAACTATTTACTTGATGCTTGATGGAATCTCAATCACAACAAGACCACCTAATTATATAAACTTACATTAAAGACTAAAGCTAAAATTCATGTTATTTATTTGTTTTGTACGGTGGACAAGTAGTCAGTCTTAGCACAAAAACTTTCTGTACTGTACTCTGGGGTAATATCACCCTGTGCTTAAATGCCAGTAAGAGGCTGAGTCATTTTCTCTTCCACCACTGTTCAACTGCAGATTGCCAGAGGTGAGGTATCAGAGGCACAGCTGAATTACTCCATGTATCTAATATTGTTTGCTAATAGGGATATTATTAATAATGTTGCTCTTTTTTTTTCAGCTGAAAATTATTCCATCATCAGTTGGCAATTTTTTCAACGGGAGAAGCAACAGTAGAAACATTGTAGTGTACAGCACTAAACAGTTATGGACACAAACGCGTCAGATACTGTTTTACTAACACTGGAAACACTGGGCTTATCGGATGCAAGTATTTACCCAACATTTTTGTTTGGGGCTTTAACATATCTGTTTATTATGTTTTGCAATATGTTGGTATTAGTAGCTATTGCTGTGAGTAAAAAGCTACATAAGCCCATGTTTATCCTGCTGTTCAACTTGCCTATTAGTGACATGGTGGGCGCTACAGCTTTTTTCCCTCAGCTTGTTTCCAGCATTGTGACACAGAGCAGACTGATTTCCTATCCTGCATGTGTAACTCAGGCTTTTCTGATTCATTTTTATGGTACAGGAAACTTGCTGATCTTGAGTGCCATGGCATATGACAGATACATTGCTATTTGTTGCCCTTTAAGGTATAATGCTATCATGAATCCACATAATTTAATTAGGATTATTATTTTAATATGGCTCATAAGTTTCTCGGTTATAGGCACGCTGATTTTGTTGCTTTTACAGTTTAAAATTTGCAGGAGGGATATAGTGGATTTGTACTGTAACAATCCATCACTACTTAAACTGGTCTGTGAGGACACTAGAGTGAACAACTTCTATGGAATGGCTACTATTGTTGTAATTCAAGGTGGACCACTGTTAATAATAATGTACACATATGCGCAGATTTTGCGTACCTGCGTTATGACTAACCAGCCAGATGCCCGCAGAAAAGCCATTCAGACATGTGGTACACATTTAGTTGTTTTCTTAATCCTACAAATTAATACTATGATTACACTCATCTCTCATCGGTTTGCAAGTGCATCCCCGTACATGAGAAGGGCTCTTGGTGTGTCAGTTTTAGTATTTCCCCCTGTTTTGGACCCGATTATATATGGACTGAAAATTACAGAACTCAAGCAGAACATCATAATGTTCTTCAAAAGAAATGTAGGTTCAACAAAGATGTAACCAGTTTTAAGTTTTGACATTCCAAGGAAATATTTTACATTCATGCAGTTAATTAAACCTTTATTCTTCAAATGTACTGTATATACGAGTAGAGCCTAAACTAATGACAACTTCTGAATTCATTGTAATTTAATCTTTTGAGAAAAAATAAAAAAATAAATCTCCATACATAAATATTTGTTTTTCACTTGGGACAGTAAATACAGCAAGTTATATATTTCTTGGTCTGATAATTACTTGTGGATTTGTAAATTATGTAATGTTCACATATACGTTTAAATATGTTTATGAGCAATATGAACCTAAAATTATATGAGGGATATGATGACAAGATCTAATGTGTGAGAAAGACTGTTGAAATGAATCACAATAATGACAGACCACAACCTTAACCAGAACCTAAAGATTTCTGAAAGATATGAACTAAATCACACACACACACACACAAACACACACACTGAATTATGTGCCTATGCTCTGTAATATCCTAATGAATAAAATAAAATGTAGATAATATATGACATATGATGGATATTTTCTAATACTGTATGCGCCCTGTAAGAGCCTAAGTGATATTGAAATGAAACACTGAGATTTATAATATGTGCATCCCTTTCATGTCCTTCACACTGATTTAAAAAGCAAACAAATACAGTATGTGTAATAAACATTGTTCTCCAAACACTGCTCTCATTCATTCAGCAAAACCAAACTATTATGTCAGCAGCAAACTTTAAGTGAAGTTGTGAAATGAAGTGCACAAATCACAAATGTAAATAAGCATTCAATAAAGAAATAAAATTGTTTCTAAAGAAATGTACATACAGTATATAAATACTCAGATGTTTGGAAGTGCTCAGGCACTCTTTAACTACACACTGGGCTTCTTAAATAGGTAGTACACCTATGCCATGCATGAGATTTATTTTTTAAAATCTTTTTTTAATGTTTTTTACCCATATTACCTTCTGATCATTATAAAGTTACATAAGTCCTGGGATCCAGAGAATTAGGAATTTCAATTTCCAATCTTTTCAACAGTGAAAGTGTTGCTGTCATTCAATCTTGAATGTCACTGGATGTGTGATATGCAACTCAGCATAATTGTGGTCAAAATTCACTGAAGTTGAATTTGGTGAAAAATTGAAAATCAAGGCTGCCATAATTTGTTATATCAAGTTCCAAGAAAGAACAAGATCAAGAGAGTGTTTAATCTTATATTAAGAGTTTTCTTGGTAGATTATCCGTGTTGAATTTGTGGTAATTATTGCATGGCATTATTTGAAAGTTCTTATAGAATATTCTACTCTTTGAAATTTGCTTGTGACTTAGAGGTAACAGTCAATAAAACTGACAGCAAACCTCTCCCCAGATCTGTTTAGAAATTGTGCTTCACTGCCTTTTTTGTAAAAACATTTTAAAATACTCTGATCATTCAGACACAACTCTACAAGATTCTTTTAGAATGAGTGTCATTTAGAAACAGCTTTTAAAGAAGCAACACTGTAGTGGTACAGGACATGATGCTGCTCGGCTGCACGCATAAAATCCACAGTTGAACCGATTCATATGAAATTGTCACAAATGGATCCCTCATCATCATACAGATAGCAACTGGACTTCAATCCAGTTTTCTGCACCAGGTGATGTAATGTGCCTTCTAATCCCATGGGTAATGGCAAATGCCAATAAAAGACGGGATACCTTTCACTGCTTCCTGCAATGCAGTGCAGATGAGGGTAAGACAACATACTATAACAGGTAAAGAACAAGAGGTACTGAATCAATGAATCAGTGCACACATTTAAAATAGCTTGTTAATGTGGATATTTCTTTCAGGTGAAGCTCCATCAGTTGGCAAGAATTTCGAGGAACTCTTTTTTAAGAGGCAGCAAGAGTATAATAAAGCCTGTATAATTATGTATATGAATGCATCTTCTTGGGATATCACTAAAACTGGCAACACTGGGCTTATCAACTACTACTATTTATCCTGCGTTTGTATTTGGAACATTTACCTATCTAATTATTGTCTTTTGCAATATGTTGGTATTAGTAGCTATTGCTGTGAGTAAAAAGCTACATAAGCCCATGTTTATCCTGCTGTTCAACTTGCCTATTAGTGACATGGTGGGCGCTACAGCTTTTTTCCCTCAGCTTGTTTCCAGCATTGTGACACAGAGCAGACTGATTTCCTATCCTGCATGTGTAACTCAGGCTTTTCTGATTCATTTTTATGGTACAGGAAACTTGCTGATCTTGAGTGCCATGGCATATGACAGATACATTGCTATATGTTGCCCTTTAAGGTATAATGCTATCATGAATCCACATAATTTAATTAGGATTATTATTTTAATATGGCTCATAAATTTCTCACTTATGATCACACTCATTCTTTTGCTTGTGCGGTTTAAAATTTGCAGGAGGGATATAGTGGATTTGTACTGTAACAATCCATCACTACTTAAACTGGTCTGTGAGGACACTAGAGTGAACAACTTCTATGGGTTTGCTGGTATAGTCTTTCTTCAAGGTGGAACACTGTTAATAATAATGTACACATATGCGCAGATTTTGCGTACCTGCGTTATGACTAACCAGCCAGATGCCCGCAGAAAAGCCATTCAGACATGTGGTACACATTTAGTTGTTTTCTTAATCCTACAAATCAATACCCTGATTACACTTATCGCTCATCGTATTGAGAGTGCATCCCCGTACATGAGAAGGGTTCTTGGTGTGTCAGTTTTAGTATTTCCCCCTGTTTTGGATCCGATTATTTATGGACTGAAAATTACAGAACTCAAGCAGAACATCATAATGTTCTTCAAAAGAAATGTAGGTTCAACAAAAATGTAACCAGTTTTTGAATTTGGTTACAACATGATCAGACATGATCGGAGCAATCATGACCAGTAAGACTGATTTCAGAATCCAGTATGATGCAGGCTCAGAGAGTCACCATTAACAGCAATGTGCCAAGTGAGACATTACACATTTCTGTGTTTGATTATTATACTGTATGTCTTGTATGAAGTCATATATGTCTGTATCTAATGTCAGTGTATATGTTGGCATAGTAATATAGTAATGCATATCAGCATTACTATAACCTCTACAGAACACAGGTCAACAGTTCAGGTCATTTCTCTTCATATGGTTGCAATAGTAAGTGATTTTAACAAAAGGTGAGGAAATTGACAACAAGAGATATGATGTGGGCAAGAAACTGTGTCACAGCTCCCTTCAACAATACTGAAAGATATCATGAAAATAATGTCAGATGTGTAAATGAAAGACAGAAAAGTGTCTCACTGTAGGTATGATTGCACTCAACAGACAAGAGGCATGGATATATTCTTCTCTATTTGTGCAAATTTTGCAGTGTGGGATGAAATTAATTTAGCAGTGTGTGTGTATGTCCTAACACTAATTTTATCATATATGGATTGTAAGAAGGACTAAACTCAAACATTTTAAATCTGTGCAACCATTATGATTGTCTTTATATTACAATAAAAAGAACTGTCTCCAAATCTCATTTTGTTGAAATTTCATTGATCCTAAATGGTATACAGTCACTGAAATTCCACAGATGTTAGCCATAAACATAAAATTAATCACTATTATATAATTACACAAATTACTCTTTAGTAAAATCTGTACCTGTAATTCATTTTTTTCTGGGGAGTTTTTAAGTTTTATTTGTCTATGCAATTGTCTCTGCAATGATTATTTTCATTATCCATAGACCAGCAGATTATTTTCTCAAGTAATCATTCTGTCTGAGAAATAGTAAAAAAAATTCCCACTAAATTTGCTCTCAACCCAAGATAATCTATTTCAGCAGCTTGTTTTATGCAACCAGCAGACAAAGTCCAAAAAAGTTAACTAGGAAAGTGTCAAATCTCAACAAGGGTGCAGTGATTTGAGTCTACACACTCATGCATAGCACTTAATCATCAGTGAAAAAACAAACATGTTCTCAAGCATAACAGCACAACTAACGAATCTGTCTTCGAAAGGGCATCCCAGTCTTTTGTTGGAGGACTAACATGAGAGATTTAAGAAAGAATGGTCAGACTTTTAGTTATTAGTATGGGTCAAAAACACTATGTCACAGCATAATTCATCATTATTTTTTCACTGGACTATCTGTGCCTCCTGCATACAAACTTCTATCAAACCCCACACCACCAGTTTGGAATATAGGATTTATGTTAAAAAGTCTCAGGCCCCAAGCCAAGACAACCCAGGTGACATCAGTTTGGGTTGGGTGGTCATCAGCATGCATCTCTGTCTGCAACCCTGTCTTCTCTGATGCTACCACTGGAGGGCACCAAAAATTACTTTTATTTCATTGTGTAAAACCCTGCAGTGAGATTGTATCCAGCACCATATACCCTATTCATATGTTTTATACTTTACTGTTACTCCTGGCTAATAGGCCAACAGCACACCTCATACATTTCAATGTCATCACTACTTTGACAGAGCAGGGACCAATGAGTTCTGAAAATTAATAGTAGTGTACTGTGGTTTCAGGTATCATCATCCAAGAATAGAAAGCGTACAAAGAGTTAAATACTCCACCAAAGCTCCAGACTCAAGAGCTCTGTGTAGTAATTTAAAAAGGTTTACAATTTCTTTTAAATCTGGATTCTTATGGTGGCTGAGAGCAGCCCTGTCTCTTAGCAATTAAAATGTATATATTACTAAATTGTTTGTATAACCAGCAAAGTTGTACTGTCAAATGTAGTTACTACCTGGATTAAGTTCACAAACAAGGTATTTTTGAGTGACAGAAGCGTGACATCTACCACACCAGAGTCACAGAGTGGAGGTGGATGGCAGACATACAAAGCACTGGACTTTGACTCCAGAAATCGGGCTTTGCATGCTGGTCCCCATCTGTTTCTTGTTTATTGGTTTATTACATGTCTTTGTCAGAAACCATGCATAAAAAAACATAAACACAAACCTCATAAAACAGCAAAGATGTAATGAACCAGATTTAGCTACCACTGATTTCCAAAACATGATGGTGCTTGTGTTAGGTTTAGACAAGAAAACCACTTTGATTAAGGTTAAGGAAAGACTGTGGATTTGGTTTCTTGTTAATAATCATGCTCTTTTTTTGTCATTCAAGTCACTGTGAACTATTTTTGTATTAAACCAGGCCATGACATTTCCCTAACCTTAACCAATAGCCGTGAGTACCAAAACATAACGATAAAAAGGTTTAATAATGCCGTAGACACTATGACAGGATATAGTTTTACAAGATTGGACATTCTGGTGGAAAACAGATGAAAGACATTTTACTGATATATTCAATATCAATGTTCTTGCAACTTTCTGGATATGTTAATGACATAACTATATATGTTAAATAATTTGCTCATTAAGTTAATAGAAAATGTAATCCATTCTGCATGATCTTCCCTTCAACACCTGTTTGCTATTGCAAATTAGTTGTATATCAAGGTAATTTCTAATATACAGTCATTCTTGTTTTAAGTAACTTCTCATTATGTAGAAACAAAGAGCAGTTTAGAAGTGTTCCTGTATATTCTCAAGCTTTTTTGCTCATCCAGCTGTCTGAACACTCATAAGGGCCACAATGGATGGAAGGTCATCACTGTTGTCCACCATAAGTGTATGGATGAGGCCTCTACAATCCTAGTTTGGAAACTTAGAGATTAAAAATATGGCTTCCATAACTTTATCATAATCACACAACATATATTCGCAGTCCACTTAAATTTTTGTTGTTGCTTTAACAATAGAAAGTACTTAGAATTTATCTGTCTCTATGTCAAAGTCAATTTTGGCGTTGTTTATGTCAGTGTGTGGGTGGTGGTGAATGAACTACATTTCATATTCCTCCAAAGCCTCCTGTGAGACAGTGACTGCCATTACAATCTACAGGAAAACTTTATGATTACTCAGAAAACTCCAGGGAGCTGCCTGGTGTTCAGCAAAAAACTTGTCTATATAACTGCTCATCACTCTGAAGATCTTACCAGTTTGTCATTGCCAGCATTGCCAGTACTGGGTAGAGATGATCCACTACATGTTTCTTATTACTTATTTTTTTTAGCTTAGAAGTGGACGAATGTACTGTTTTCTTCTTGTCCTCTCTGTGCATTTTGTTCCTGGAGTTTTAGCTCAACGCTGTAAATACAATACGCCATAACATGTTATTTGTGTGCATTATCCAGTGTGTCATGTTTAAATGAAATGCATGTGGACTTAAGGTGAAGTTGTGTGGATGTATCCAGACTTTAATTTTAATTTCCTCAGCAGTAACAATTTACAATTTGCTAATTTTAACTTTAATTTAGCTATAATTTTATGTAATCTCTTCATGCATGTCTTGTCTTATCATGTTATCCCATGTTCTTGCTGAAGTGATGTGTATGAAATAGTTATGCAATTTAATAATGAAATTATGAATTATTTTTCATTGTTTTAGGAAGGAAGAGCATAAAGATGGACAACATGTACAATGCATCATCTTCTTTAGTGCTGACTGGCTTTAATCTCTCTTCTGAAAATGTTGCTCCTACATTTCTTTTTGCAACTCTGAGCTACATGATCATACTTTTCTGCAACCTTATGCTTATCCTCACCATTGTATTGAACAAATCTCTGCATCAGCCTATGTATCTAATTCTGTTGAACCTTCCTATTAATGACCTCATAGGCTCCTCGGGACTCTTTCCACGGGTCATTAAAGAAATACTGACCAACAGCAGGACAATACAATACTCAGCTTGTGTTGCCCAGGCTTTTTTTATACACATCTATGCAGCAGGTGCGGTGTTTATTCTGACTGCTATGGCATATGATAGATACATTGCCATATGTTGGCCTTTGAAATACAACACTATTATGACTAATGCTCACATCATGAGAATTATCACAGCTGTATGGATGAGTTGTTTGGTGTTAATAGGTGTGCTTTTCTTTCTGCTTTTGCGTTTACCTCGCTGTCGCTCTGAAATGACACACCCCTACTGCGATAACCCATCTTTGCTAGCTCTGGTCTGTGCAGACACAACCATTAATAACATTTATGGGCTTTTTACAGTCGCTTTGACACAAGTGATAGCTAATGTAATGATTTTGTATACATATCTCCAAATTCTTGTTGCATGCTTTAGATCCAAACGATCAGACACAAAAGCCAAAGCTCTGCAGACCTGTGCTACACACTTAACAGTTTTTCTCCTATTGGAGTGCCTGGGACTTTTCACCATCATATCATACAGAATAAAGAACATTTCACCACATTTAAGAAGATTCCTGGGGGCGTCGACATTAATTTTCCCCCCAACACTGAATCCAATAATCTATGGCCTGAAAACAAAAGAAATTAGAGAAAAAGTAGTGCACTTTTTTAGGAAGAAAAACCTTCCATGTTAATGCACTGTCAGTGTCTTTAATGCAGTGAGCTAAAATGTTTTACAATTGTGACCTGATTTTCTTCACCCACCAACAATGTTTTACTCATCTTGCTACCTTTTGTTTCACAAAAAATACTTTTAACTTTATGTTCAACAATGTTTGTGGCAAAAATTAATTTTCAAATAATGCATTTGAAAACTGCTTTACGGAATATGTTTACCAGTAATTAACTTTTGACTAAACTGACTAATTTTGACAAATTAATTTTGCTTTGTGATTGTATTACTATACTTGAAAAGCAACTGGAAATAACCTCTGTGATGTGGATCAATTTTATTCCTCCAGCAGTCAGATCCAATGCAAATATTTTTACAAATAAATCACCAGTGTTTGTCAGTTATGTACTTTAGAGCTTGTATCTAAGGCTTTGTCATCTACCACTGCTAGGTATATCTCTTATTAACTGTATGTGTATTTTGTTGTACATTATTGTTTTTGATCATATACAGTTTATATGCAATAATTTCTTTTTGGCACACCACATTTTAGCTGTTTGCAAATAAATCTATGAACCCAGTTTGCTTTGTCTGTGTAAATATGTATTCATTATTACAATTGTTTGTCCTAATGTGATACTGTCAAAAGGTTGTCGGTGTGAACCATTAAGTCTGAAATGACAATACTTCTCTTACTCTGTTACTTGATATTTGAGTGTGGGGGTGAAACAGAAAGGATGAACCCTGATCAAATATAAAATTTAAAGACAGGATTTGGAAACAATACATACATAGGAGAAGAATTCTATTCATATGACAAATAAAGCAAATTAAGGAGGAAAGCTTAAGACTAAGTAATCAGATTTAGATTTTTAAAAAGTTAAAGATGTGTTATTCTGTCATTCGAGTATTATCAAATTTACACTGATTAAAGTCCAGGATGGACAGTGAACCCTATTTGTTGGCTTCAGGTCATGCACAGTATCTTGTATGCTGCTGATTAGATATGAGCTAACCTGAATGTTGCATCTCATTCTCACCTCTAAACATGAATTCATTGTAAAAAAAAATTCAATCCACAGCTTATTAGAGGAATCTGACAAAGGCATGACAAGGCAAGTGTGTATTGTGCACCTTAAATGAAGCAAATAGTGAGTGGGCTGTGAGGACTGCTGGTCACTCAGGTCACTGGCAGCTCTATGTATTGTGCATTGAGGATCCTCTGCCTATCTGTCTGATAGCTGGCTGTTACAGACCCCTCCATAACACATTACAATCACCCCTGCACATTGTTCTGTGTATTCACAATATAAATACAGCAGAGGGCACCATCAGTACACACTAAACTAATTCACACCCACAAACACACTGAAAGGACATGAAGTTGCTCTCTGTTGTTTAAACACTGTATGGCTATGTTTCATTTTGTGGTCTTTGCTGCCCTCTTGTGTCTTTTGAAGGTGGTAAAAGACAGGCCAGTATCTGTGCCATTATAATAGTTACACTTGAACTAAACTAAAACCAGCAAAACAGGCCTCTGTCTACCTATCTATCTACTACTGTACATATATCCATAATGAAGACATCAAAGCAAAGAGGCAGTGGTGTATTATGACGTCTTATGTTGGCATTGTTGAAGTTAGCTAAAATTAATATGGAATTCTTGTTGTTAAAGAGCCCTTTATGGTTCTAATGAGGGATGGATCACCAGTCCATCGCAGGGCCAGTACATACGGACAAACAACCATTCCAATCACGGGTCAACGAGTCACCACTAACCTAAGCTGCATGTCTTTGGACTCTGGGAGGAAGCTGGAGTACCCAGAGAGAACCCACACAGGCACAGGGAGAACATGCAAACTCCACACAAAAAAGCCCTGGGCTCGAACCTGGAACCTTCTTGCAACAGTGCTAACCACTGGACCACCGTGCCGCCCACCAGTACATCTTTGAGTACGAAATTGAGTGAGTGTTTGTGCCAAAAGTGTTAGTGAGATATTACATTCATGAGAATGGACAATTAACTTGAAAACTGGAAAAAACAAAAATAAGAGTAATCACAAGAAGACTACACTGAAGTCTTGATGCTGTATTCTCTGCAGCTAACCATAAGGCCGACAAGGATATTTCTCATTTGCTGCTCATCCAACCCAGTCTCATGGCAGTTCATGTCCATGTACACAAAATATATTGATTTAGATAGATTTAGCCTACATTTAGGGTAATTTTTAGGCACACGCAGCACTTGGTTAATGTTAGTGAAAGATTGCGGTGCTGTTTAATACAGAAAAAGTTCACAGCGACTTCAGACACAACATACGACTAACCAAAACCATAATCTTTCACTAACTAAAAAGGCTGTTGGTTGTGCTTTGTATGTCAAAAATTATAGCTAAAGCCACTTTACTGAAAGTGCATCAAAGGGCCCACTACACAATACACACTTACCCTCACTATTTAACAGTATTTCAATTTGTGTTTTGGCAAAGTAAGCTATCAAAGTTTAAAATGTTATCTCTCCCTGCTGTCATTCAGCTGTCATTTCAGCACCGCAACGTTGTGCGACCCACCTCCACCCATTCACCAACTCAACTGCAGACGCCTGGCCATCTTATATCTACCCCCTGATCAGAAGTTCCTTCTCATGAAGACGTCCCAACCTCAGGCTCCATTCCTCTCCCCCTCTCTCCCCCTCCTTCTCTCTCTCCCTCTAAACCCAACCGGTTGAGGCAGATGGTCACCCACTCTGAATCTGGTTCTGCTCGAGGTTTCTGCCTCTTAAAAGGAAGTTTTTACTTGCCACTATCGCCTAGTGCTTGCTCATAGTGGGAATTGTTGGGTCTCTCCTTACAAATGTAATAACATAAGAGTACAGTCTAGACCTGTTCTATATGAAAAGTGCCTTGAAACAACCTTCATCATGATTCGGGGCCGTATGAAGTATATTTAATTGACTAAACTAGGCTCTGGTTGGGGGGTAGTTTCCCATATATCGGATGCACCTCTTACATTTGAATGCTTCCCATGGTGCTCTACTTCCTGCCAAAAGTCTATTTCTCCAGTGCACAATAAAATGTTATTCTACTCCAGATTTGCACATGCTTTTTGTTCGAAGTCTCTCCTGATTGAAATGAAGATTACAAAACTCAAGAAGTGTACTCAAGAACTGCTCATTAAGTATATTTGAAGATGCTGTTTTTACCAGTACTGTAACTGAAAATAATATAGTTGTGTTAAAACTGTGCACTTTGTTTTGTCTTGTCAATACTGTTTCTTATTTTCTTGCCGTTTTAAGTCTCCTATTATGCACATTATTACTGTATGGTAGTTTGTATGTTGTTTTGTAGAAGGATATGTGGCTGATGCAAGATGATTCCTAAGGAATATATTTAGCAGTTTTTTAGTGTTTATGTTCACCAGCATCTGATTAGTTGCCTGTATGTCATCACCCATCAGTGGATCTCTTCTCCCACTGAACTTTGTTACTAAGTGAGGCACAGCTATGTGTTGTGTCATGGTTACCAACACTTAGTTACTGTTTCTTTCTTTAACTTTGCTCATTAGGTTAATGACTTCTTTGTTTATGAACTGTGGATCGGAAAGATGTGTCATACTTAGCCCTCCAGAGTGATGTATCCTCTGTACTTAGCTCTGGTAATGAACCTCAGAGGGTTTGGTGACAGTGCAGTAAACAGCTACTGTTTTGTTTTGCAACATTTCCAACAGTGACAAACAAGTGAGCTTGTGAAAGTTATTTTCAATAAAGAAAGACTTTTAAAAGTAAGCCAGACTTTATTAGCCATGCAAATGGTTCTATAATATCTTTCTCAAGTAGATGTAGACTTCTCATGGTCATAGGCCCCGAATCAACCAATGGCTCTCCAATTCAGTAATTCTTGAGTTGTGAAAAGAATTTTCTTTTTAAAAAAAAGCCTTGTCAAAGTTTGACATACAAGTGAAAAGAAATTCAAAGCACACTTAACTAGAATTAATATAAATTATAAGATTATGATATTAAAAATGACTTTAAGTATATAAAGAAATAAAGTTCCATAACTACAGTGCTTTTACTCATTTTACTAACTCACTGACTCATTTGGAAGGGGGAAAAAAATGAAGGAAAAAATATAATAAAATATAATATAATAAATAATATAAAAAATAATAATAAATATAATAAAAAATATATTTGTGCTACAATAAAAATGTTAGGCATATTGTAAAAAGGCTGTGTAGTGATTAGAAGTAGTAGCATTATCACTTTTCCCTGAAAATATTAACTTCTGTTTGAACATGGGAAAAGTGAAATGAAACTGCAATAACCTGTTTGAATTCAAACTCTATGAACCCATCAGTCCATTTGAAGTAGTTTGCCTTTTCGTCCAGCAGAGGATGTTGTTAAAATTTACTATCAGCTAAACAAATAAATAAAAATGGAGGACACTAGTGAGGAAAGCCATGCTAACTGGATAATCAAGGCACCAAAGTATCTAGGAAAGTATTTTGGCTTCAAATTGCCTACTTTTCTCTACACTCTCACCAGAAGATTGTAAAAAGGCAAGGATACACTGCCCCATTATTTTGATGCATCAAAAATTAAAGATTATCACTGCTTGGATTTTGGTTCTCAACAACAGCCCAACCGATTCACTGGTAGACTGATTTAAGCTAAATGCAGGTAAACTGGCATCAGCATTTATAATGGCTGATAAGAAACAAGACATTAAAGTAATGGAAAGCCAAGACAGGTGCTTGAGCTATGTTATTACCAGTGTTGCTGTTGTCTAGTTTGTCTACCAGAGTGCACTGTGACTTCTCATGTAATACATTACTTGAATGATAATTAACCATGCCCCCTCATTTCTCCTGTTGTATGACCTGAGTAAACCAGAATAATCTTAGGTTAGCATTGAAGGTATAGTGTTAAACTCATTCTGCAGTACAGTTATAGTCATTGGAAACATGCCTAATTTTTTACCAAAGATTCGCAGGTAATTTGTCATTAAAGTTTTAAACTGAGATACAATGTCTTTTTAGAATTGACACTATCCCCGTTGTCTAACTGTCACACTTAAAATGGCTGGCTAGAACTGGTAATATTAGAAGCATTATCAGACCAGTGGAAACATAAGAAATTAAGCTTAGCAAAAGTTCAGTCAGGAAGACTGTCTAGTTTAAAATGTTCTCTCTCTCTGCTGTCATTCAACTGTCATTTCAGCACTGCCAAAGTTTCCAGTTTCCTATATATCGGAAGCACCACCTGCCAGAGTCTAAGCACCAAAAGTCTATTTCTCCTGTGCACAATAAAAAATGTTATTCTGCTCTAGATTTGCACTTGCTTTTTGTTCTAAGTCTCTCCTGATTGAAATAACCATATGCGCACTAAGACAAGGAAGAAACTGAAAGCTGATTCAGACAATCCCCACTCCTTAATGAAAATCTTTGTGTGTGTGTTATGTTTATGTTTAGTGTTTCTGATAAGAAATTTACATTGGCCTACAAATCTTTATCAGATCAGAACACTTGAATATAAAAATCAGCATTGGCCCTAAAAATCCTGTGTTGGTTGGGCTCTGCTCTCAACAAGATCATTTCCAAACCGATGGTGGTGATCAACATTTTTAGAAAACAGACTATGGAGAGCAATTCTTGTAAATGTAAAGATTTTTGACTTTGACAGTACTCCACCATAAAGACAGAAATATTAACTGTAACTTCAGATTCCTATCTGTCTGGCCTTACTTGTGCTCCTCCCATGCAGTTTCTAATTCAACATGCATTTCTGACTGTTATTTCTCACTGCACATCCTCAGTGAGACTCCCTGTCCTCCGCATCTGAAAGTGATTGTTACAGATCTACTGTCTGTTTCCCAGCTGCTCTTTATCAACAGTTTTTGTCTGATTGTACTATACAGTGGGCATTTTTTGAAAAAAGTATTTGTTGAATAATTTCAGTTTGAAGAATGAATGAGGATAAAGAAAGATGTTACCATTAAAAAAATTACATTCAATGATTTAATTACAGGACAATATTTGTAACATTTTGCTTTCATTTGGTTTAACTGTCAGTCGCTTTCAAATGATGCATTATTATAATTAGGAGCCAGCACGCTTGTCTTGGTACATGTAGAGCTTCATGTAAGCCTGGGATGTGCAGTCTGGCAGTGACATTACAGTAGTGTGTATTATGCGAGGCACAGTCTATGCTTTTTATTAAATAAAATGGTTGTGCTAACCAATATATTATTATCAATACACATAATTATAATTACCTTTATTCCTGCATAGGTTGTGTGATGATAATTATCAATGATCACCGACATTTTCCCTTTCACCAGCAGCCGGGCAGCACTGATATCGTGGAAAGGAAATGTCCTCAAATAGCGTGACATGTTGTTAATTAGCACATTGAAACAATATTCAAAGTAAATTTCATTAATGTCCGCATGTTCTGAAAAAGAATTACTCAATTAGCAGAATATATACAATTTGGGTAAGTAATAAAACTGTTTTTGGAAACATAATGTATGTTTTATTATTATTATTATTATTTTACAGGACAGTGACATAATGTTGCTAGATGTTAATACTTAGAACCGATCAGTTCTTTTGTTCTTTTGGTACTTCCCAATGTTATTCAATTCTGTAATTATAATATTGAATACAGGATCATTTTGAGACAGAACTTATCAGACATCTTGCAGCTGGTTTTCTGTCTTAGAACTGTCTTTCAAAACATCAGTGGCCTTATTCACAAAAACTTATTTCACCACTAACAGTTCAAGCATTTGAGAAGGTGGTAAGCAACTGGGATTAGCATTGTATTGCTTTCAAAAAGAAAAAAAAAAAAAAAATCAATTATTATAATTATCATTATTATATATCATCATCAAAACACACATTACAGTTTATTGATATAAAAATAGTTAACAGGTGGTAACAGTATATTTCCTCCTCCTGGTGCTCCAGTTTCCTCCCACAGTCCAAACTTAAGACTGTTAGGTTAGTTGGAAATTTTAAATTTCTGGTATGTGTGAAAATGAATGTTAATGCATTTTAACTTTTACATGAACGTAAATTCACAGTTCACATGAATCTACTGAGAAGTCTCAACTTTTTTTGAATATCTTAAAGATCTTATATTTGATTTCTTGCGTCCTAAAACAGTAAACAAAAGGATTTACAAGAGATGGGACAAAGATGGCTCCGATCAGTAAGCCATTGCGTTCCTCCAGAGTTAACACCACGCCTAACCTGGTCAAGACAACGAGGATAAATAATGGACAGTAATAACATGTTACCACAATCAAGTGACTCAAACAAGTGCTGCCCATTTTCTTTTTATCATTATTTGATAATAATTTCACAAAATATATGATCCCAATATAGGACAGGCAAATAAAAATGAAAGTGAAAAATAAAAGAAAAAATTTTATGATAGTAACCAGATTGAAATAGTAATTAGGGTCGACACAAGTGGTACGCATTACAGCAGCATAGTCACAGAAAGTGTACTTGAGTGTTGAGTGGCAGTGAGGGAGAGGAATCAGAGTTGCAGGCAAAACAGCTACAAAACCACAGGCAACAAGCCACAGGACATATGTAAGGACAAGAGTACGTCCATTTGTTAAATAACTGTGGTATTGAAAAGGATAACTGATAGCAACCAATCGATCAAATGCCATAACTGCTAAAGCAAACATTTCCATCACCCCTCCCAAGTGGAAAGCAAACATCTGAATAAAACAGGATACATAGGATATGGTGTTAACACCAGCAACTAGAACGCCAATCATTGTTGGACTGGCACTGGAGATGTATAGTATATCAACAACAGCAAGGTTGCAAATCAGAAGATACATTGGTTTGTGTAATCTCTTGTCATAAATAATGAAGAGGATGTTTCACGCTGGCGAAACAGCTAGAACGTAGGTAACTCCAGTAAACCATACCAGCTATAATAGGCCTTTTGGTTATGTCAAAACCACCTATGATAAATTCTGTTACTGTGACTGAACCATTCTGTAAAGGCATATTCATCAAAATATCAAGACTTATAAAATGCAAAAAAGAAGAAAAATGATGCCAAACCTTCAAAGCCAAACATCATTCAAATATACTGTAAATCATAAGTGGTTGTTGTTAAATAAAAATATCTCAAACTGTGCTCAGTTAAACAGCCTTTCACAGTGGAGTTTACCAGACAGCCTCTAGGATTTTGTGTTTTCAGGCCCACCAGAGCAGTAAATTTTCATTGGACAGGCCCTTTATCCAATCACATCGGTTGTTGATCCTAAATAATTTGAGGTAGTAGCTGTTGTTTAGTCCAGTTAGCAAAAATACCAAATTAGGAAATCCTAAATTTGTTGGACAGGTTGTCACTATCTGTACATTAATACATTAATATTATATCTGATGATTTAATTACAGTGATACAATATTTATAACATTTTGCTTTCTATTTGGTCTAACTGTCAGTCGTTTTCAAATGATGCATTATAATTAGGAGCGTCAGCACGTTTGTCTGGTACATGTAGAGCTTTCATGTAAGCTCAGATGTGCAGTTCATGCAGTGTGATATTACAGTAGTGTGTATTATGCGAGGCACAGTTCATGTTTTTATTAAATAAAATGGTTGTGCTGTCCAATATATTATTATCATTATTATTGATAATTATAATTACCTTTATTCCTGTATAGGTTGTGATGATAATTATCAATGATCAACTGACATTTTCCCTTTCACCAGCAGCTGGCAGCACTGACATTTGTGAAAGGAAATGTCCTCAAATAGCGTGACATGTTATGTTAATTTAGTTATTACTGAACACATTCAAAGTAAATTTTCATTAATGTCCAGATGTTCTGAAAAAAGAATTATCAATTAGCAGAATATATACAATTTGAGTAAGTAATAAAATCGTTTTTGGAAATATACTGTATGTTTTATTATTATTATTATTATTACAGGACAGTGACATAATGTTGCTGATGTTAATACTTAGAACTGATCAGTTCTTTTTGTTCTTTTACAGCCTCCTGTAATGTGTTATTCAATTCTTGTAATTGTTAACATTGAAATACAGATCATTTTGAGACAGAACTTATCAGACATCTTGCAGCTGGTTTCTGTCTAGAACTGTCTTTCAAAACATCAGTGGCCTTATTCACAAAAAATCCTATCTCACCACTAACAGTTCCTCACATTTGAGAAGGTGGTGGAAGCAACTGATTAGCATTGCATTATGTTTTCAAAAAGGCTAAAACAATTATTCAATTATTAAAATGATCATTATTATCATTATTATATATCATCATCAAAAACACTTACAATATCATACAGTTTATTGACATAAAAATAGTTAACAGACAAATGGTAATGCTAGTAAGTATGCAATTTTGTAGTGTACAACATTTGTGAGCATTTGCAAGAACAAAGAAGTTTTATTATAAACAGTATGTTTGTGTCATCATATATTTTGTCAGGTGGTATTTTGAAGTTTTGTATGGAGTTTGCATTTGTCCTCCTGGTGCTCCAGTTTCCTCCCACAGTCCAAACTTAAGACTGTTAGGTTAGTTGGAAATTCTAAATTTCTGGTATGTGTGAAAATGAATGTTAATGCATTTTAACTTTTACATGAACGTAAATTCACAGTTCACATGAATCTACTGAGAAGTCTCAACTTTTTTTGAATATCTTAAAGATCTTATATTTGATTTCTTTTGTCCTAAAACAGTAAACAAAAGGATTTACAAGAGATGGGACAAAGATGGTTCCGATCAGTAAGCCATTGCGTTCCTCCAGAGTTAACACCACGCCTAACCTGGTCAAAACAACGAGGATAAATAACGCACAATAATAACATGTTACCACAATCAAGTGACTGAAACAAGTGCTGCCCATTTTCTTTTTATCATTATTTGATAATAATTTCACAAAATATATGATCCCAATATAGGTCAGGCAAATAAAAAAGAAAGTGAAAAATGAAAGAAAAAATATTATGATGGAAACCAGATTGAAATAGTAATTGGGGTCGACACAAGTGGTGCGCATTATGGCAGCGTAGTCACAGAAAGTGTACTTGAGTGTTGAGTGGCAGTGAGGGAGAGGAATCAGAGTTGCAGGAAAAACAGCTACAAAACCACAGGCAACAAGCCACAGGACATATGTAAGGACAAGAGTACGTCCATTTGTTAAATAACTGTGGTATTGAAAAGGATAACTGATAGCAACCAATCGATCAAATGCCATAACTGCTAAAGCAAACATTTCCATCACCCCTCCCAAGTGGAAAGCAAACATCTGAATAAAACAGGATACATAGGATATGGTGTTAACACCAGCAACTAGAACGCCAATCATTGTTGGACTGGCACTGGAGATGTACAGTATATCAACAACAGCAAGGTTGCAAATCAGAAGATACATTGGTTTGTGTAATCTCTGTCATAAATAATGAAGAGGATGTTTACCATGTTGGCGAAAACAGCTAGAACGTAGGTAATCAGTAAAACCATACCAGCTATAATAGGCCTTTTGGTTGTGTCAAAACCACCTATGATAAATTCTGTTACTGTGACTGAACCATTCTGTAAAGGCATATTCAGCAAAATATCAAGACTTATAAAATGCAAAAAAGAAGAAAAATGATGCCAAACCTTCTCAAAGCCAAACATCATTCAACATACTGTAAATCATAAGTGGTTGTTGTTAAATATTGCAAAAATATCTCAAACTGTGCTCAGTTAAACAGCCTTTCACAGTGGAGTTTACCAGACAGCCTCTAGGATTTTGTGTTTTCAGGCCCACCAGAGCAGTAAATTTTCATTGGACAGGCCCTTTGTCCAATCACATCGGTTGTTGATCCCAGCTAATTTGAGGTAGTAGCTGGTTAGCTTAGTCCAATTAGCAAAATACTAAATTAGAAATCCCAAATTTGCTGGACAGGTTGGTCACTATCTGTAAATGTCAAAAACAAATTGTCTTACTCATGCCAAAAAGTAGAGTCTTTAAACCTTCCTGTTAAATTTTCATTGCTCAGGACTGATGAGTTGTCAGGTGAATATGGGGCACACAGAGGCTGCAATTGGTGTGTGAGTGAACAAGTACTTTGTCTGTGAAGGTAGTAAATTTACATTTTAATTTAAATGCACTCCATTTACCATTGCTACTCTAATGCTGATATTTTCTCCTTAGACACCTTTGAATTAATGCAAAGAGATAAATAATCATTCAACTTTAAAGTCCATCATTGAAATACTGTATAATTCATTTCAAACTCATTGCTATTCTCCAACACTGCAGTCAATACTGTGATTAGGAGCTCTATCTGTAATAATCCTGTCATGTTTTAACAGAGTAATTACAATACACTATTATATATGTTTGAAGGCCAAAATATCAGATGTATGAAATCGTAAGATAACCACAAAGGTTTTTCACTGTGGACAAAGGCTAACTACTCCCCCATCCTCATCTTTATGCTAAGTTACACTTACTCCAGTTCCATATATATCACACAGACATGACACTGATGTTGATGGTCTCAAAAGCCAGTAAGTGTACTGTAACTCAAAAAATGTTGACCTTTTGCTTTAAACATGGAGGTATGAGGGAGGGTTTCCCCCAGACAGGTTGTTGGCCCAGTGGCTGGGACCAGCCTGGGGGGGAAGTTCATCTATCCATTTGTTATCTGTACTGCTTATCTTTAAGGGTTACAAGGGGGGCTGGAGGGCACACCCTGGACAGACTGCCAGTCTATTACAGGGCTGATATATAGATATACATATAGATGAGCAATTTAGAGTCACCAATTAACCTAACCGTCATGTCAGAAGCTGGAAATTCTACACAGAAAAGCCCTGGGCCAATTAGAGCGAACTGGGGTTCAACCCCACAACTATCTCGCTGTGAGGCAACAGTGCTAACCACTGCACCACCCTTGGGGGGAGTTGTTACATATGTACAGTGATTGAACAATGAGCACGCAACCAATAACAGGCACACAGAGAAGGGCGTGAAGAAAACAGACAGAGCTGGTAAAGACTATATGGATTTTTTTGACGGACCACCGATGCTTGCTGGCTGTGCTTCCTCAACCTGAGTCTGGGCTGATGCTGTTGACTTGGTTGAGCTGTGCATACTAGCACTGTCTTCCTCATTGTCATCTCCTCCAGTATTTGGAGTATTTGAGCTGTCCAATTGTAAATTTCCCACAAGTGGGATAAATAAAGCCTATCTTATCTTATCTTAAAAAAACAGTCTCTAGTTTTTTTGGTTTTTACCTTTCCTCCATACCAGTATTCCTACATGACACAAAGGAAGTATTTATGTTGAGTGCTGAACCTCACTCTACACACAGTAAGGGTAAAAAATAAACTGATTTAAAACCTCCTGTTTTCCTATAGTGCGTTTACATTTTAAGTAACAACTAACTAACATTATATCTATGTTTCCAACCTAGTTGCTGCACAGCAATTGTAGTTTTAAAAAGATCTTAAAAATACATTCACAAATTAGGTGGAGGTCAGGAAGGATGGGGTTGGGGGGGGGTCAACTTGACCACCATGCGTACAATATGTATGTAAGCATAGAGTAAGTACGAATCAAACGTGGTGGCGGATTGTCTCGTCTTAAGTTTGTGTACAAACCTAAGTATACCAGTGCCTGGGGGCATTGCCTTAATCTACAAGTTTATTTTCAATGTAACCTTAAAACTGAGAATTACTTTTAACTCTTTT
>BRZM01002823.1:0-16777 GCA_033238685.1 Lates japonicus | reverse complement strand
GGCATGGTGGGAAGTGACTGGACATGAGTAAGCTGCTCCGAACGCCACTTGGATGGAGATCGAGAGTAGGAGGGAGCAAGGGAGGGAGGAGAGAGGACAGAGCAGGAGGGGGAGGGAGTTAAAAGGAAAAACAGGGTGAAAGAAAGTCTACAGAAAAGGAGGAGGTATGAGAAAAATGACAGCAACAGTGTTCACATGCATAAAAAGTAAAGAATAAACCAACCGTATGTGAGCTTTTAACATTGCTGTGGGAACTCAACATCAATATCATATCCTCATGATGCCTCCCTCATGGGAGAATAACACTATTGTCCCTTCCAATTAGTGCTGTGATGCCACTGGCGTCCTTCTCAGCTGCGAGAGGCCCATTCCTCACCAACATTACAACTGCCCTCTCCAGCACTAAAACCGAATCGTGGGAATCATGTCACTCCACACAGCAGCTTCAAAACTCTTAGAGCCTAGATGTTATCGCATGTACAATGTTAAACACTGACCACATTAACAACTGTTCAACCTGTGTGCACTCTATTCTGCTCTTGTTGTTTTGGGGCCAGTTAACAATTCAAAAATAAATGTGGGTTTCTTGGAAAACGTGCAACCTCTCATGAAAGCATGATGTCGTGTAAACAGAGAGAGTAAGAGGGAGACAGATGGAGAGAGATGATGTGTGTGGGTGAGTGCGCTAAAGAGGAGTCATCAAACACTCATTTTGTTTTTCAGGCTGGTTTTTGTGCCTTGCCATGAAGTCACACATGCAATCTTCCCCCCCAGCAGCACAGTATAGAAGCCACCCACGGAGTCATAAACAGCGAACATTACATTTATTTGGCAGACACCTCTGTCTAAAGCCACTATTTTTTTCCCCATGCATATACATTACAGCAGGAGTTCAGAACATGAAGAATCAACCCTGTGAGGAACAAACAAGCTGCTTTACCATCTGAGATATGGCTGCTTCCAAGCTTGAGTTAATTCTCCTATTTGAAGTCTGACAGCAGGTTTTAAAAATGGCTGCCAGGCTGGCAAACAAGCATCAGTAGTTGTTTGCAAAAGTTGACAGAACACTTGATATAATTTAATCATTTAAAACTTGAGTGATAATGGTCCTGTGGGATCATACCTCCTTTGTCAGCAGTAAAAAACATTTACAGAGAACGGTTAATCATTTCACGTAACACAAATTAGAAATGCTGTTACCATCTCTCACATAGAACGGATTTAAGTAAAAGCTAGTAACTCAGCTTTACTAGATGATCTGGACCAATTTTATTTAACCAATTTAACTAATGAGTAACAGGAAGCAGGAGTACAGAAAAGCCAAACATGAAGTAATTTGGTTTGTCCAACAGAAAGCACTGAAAAGTTTATTTTTTTACCTATAAAGTGCTACGCTCACTACATCTCCTGGTCACAATTCTGAACAGGGTTCTTTATTTTAGATAATAAACAGTGTAACATTTTGCCAGGACAGGCCTAATTTGCTGCATTCAAATTCCAAAGCACCCTGCTCACCTGCCTGTCTGCTGTACTGCGCTCTGCTCCACCTCACTTTTTTTTAAAGCTGCCTCCACCTGTTTACCAGCCTTACTTTGCCTCTGAAGTTAATTGTCTGCTGCTCTTTCACTGCAGTTCAGCTGCCTCAGTGTTAGTACAGCTGTCTCTGGGTTATTGATGCTGATGGGGCTATTGTCAAAAAAAAAAAAAAAGTTTGAGAAATTTGTTGTTGTTATTTAGTTTTGTTTTAGTTTTGGCACAACTGTCTGCAAGATTAGCCTGATGTACGCAGTGATTAGCCCCTCTCAGACAACAATACACTGGCAGCAACTCCTCTCAAATATGCTGTTTGGCACTGCAGATGTCTGTCTTAAACAACCAGCCAATTAGGTCAAGACTTGGATTCAACACTTCAAAACACCACAACTAAGACTGGGTACCAGCACCTTATAATACTAAAATATGTATATTTTCAAGCACAACAACGAAAGAGACTTGTTTTTGAAGAATAACATGTTTTTTCCACTAATCTAGTAAAGGCCTATTAATGAAAGTCATGACCTACATTGTGCTCTCATTTACAGTACCTCCTGTCATGTTATCACACAGAGGGAGAGCCAACAGTTACCCAGGAGGCACTGCTCTACTTCCTCAAAATAACCTGAAATACAGTAGAGGCAGAAAGGAAAGCCAAAATATAGGTTGTTTAAAATACATCTTTTGTGTGTGAATCTGTGAGTTGGTTCTGAAATAGTTCTTTGTAATTTGAAAGCTTACATGAGAATGCAGTTTTGTGTGAGTGTGCATTTTGTTTGTTTACAATCTCAAACTGCAGGCATAGCAGTCGCAGCGCTACGCATGCCTCAATGGATTCTCCTGATTTGGTAATTTCCAATTATCCTATTAAGGCAATTTGATAATTACACATATTTGTTGCCTCTTCATCTCCACAGTCAGAGAAAGGATCAACAGAACAGAGAAAAACCAGGCTGGGATCTCCCTCAGTGAAGATACAGTTAGCTACATTCATGGATACAGTATATGCTCCATTTCTTTCCTGCATGAGAGGACATTAGACATCGCAGGCGGGTCACATTCTGGAGAAACACACATTGCCAGCGCAATTAAACATTATTCTCACAATGTTTGTCAGTATTCTCTCCTTACACCGTGTTGCTGTTGTCCTCAGTATGAATTAGAGTACTACCTCCCATTCAAATGTCAAAAACTTAAAAAAACTGGTGGGGTTATTGTTATTGCTGTGTTTCAGCGAGGGAAGCTTGTTTCGAGCATGGCACGAGAGAAACTACTACAAGAAACACACTTATTTAACTGAACAATAAGCTTTGATGTATTTATTATATTCCTCTGTTCTGCTCCCTTTTGAAATTTCTTTCACTCTTTGATGCTGGGACATGACTGATGGTCTTACAAGCCCAGTGCTCAGCCACACCAACAGTTATACACTCAGTTGCCACTTTGATACAACAAGCTTTAATCACTGCAGTCTAACACAAGAAGCCTGCAATAAATCCTTCCATGGTGACAGTTATAATGATCAGCTCTTGTTGAAATTGTTTTAAAGATGTGTTCATTCAACTTGTATCATATTGAGAGGTGTTTCTAATATTTACAGTCTGTCCTCATTGAAACTGACTAACATCCAAGCTCTCATTTATTCCTGTGGGTTTTATGTGACTGGCAGTAGGCACAATGATAGCAGATACATCTTTCGATGTATTCAGACACATTATGTTTCTCAGGGGTTATAGAGTATACAGTGTTTTGGGTGTCAGACACCCTTGCCCGGGTGGTATATTTGATAGACAGCCATCTTGACACTTGCTCTGCAGCCTCCATGGTGTTTCTGATGACTTTCTACCTTTGCCCAGTGACTCCCAATTGACTGAGGGCCTTGCAGGAGGAATGACCAGTGAACCCTCTGCAGCCCACTTCAATAGGCCCACATTGTCAAATAACACAGCCAAATAAAACTGGCAAATCACCATATTAAATCTGTGTGTTTGGTGTATCATTATATACAAAAAATTTGAAAATAACCTGGAGCTGTCACAAATAATTTTCCACTGATACTAAAAATACTAATTCCAAATCCTTGAATTGGTGTAAGTAATTATGACTATCACTGTGCAAATATAACTAAAAATTGGAATTTGCTGACTCTATTCAATAGGAATGGTTTTACTAGTGGTGTTGCAAGAGCAACAGGCTCTTGTCCTCTCACTCCTAAGGTAAACATGATGACAAAATGAAGACACGCACTTGGCTATTGTGTCGCTGTTTTTTGCCAAAGTAGCTTCAGAGGACTCAGAAGAGGAAATAAAGCTCCAGACTGAAAGTTGCACACGTGGTCTAAAACTGAAAGAGAAATGCCTCTAGGAGTTTTGTCATTTTTTTCTGATCTGGTTTCTGGCATTGTCAGCTCTCTGTCATCCAAGAGTTTTTCATACACAAAGGTGTGGTCTGGGCAAATAGCTTAGGGGCAAGACACACCCTTTGCTCAGAATGAAGATCATCTTTCTTTCTTGCTAAACAGGAGTTTTATGACTCAAGTCCACAGGGAGATTTGATCAACTTTGAGCATTAAAAACACATTTCAGTGCAGTTATGATCTAAGGTAGGGGATTTTAGGTGCTAAATAAAACTGTTTCATTTCTCCTGAACCAGCCTTACAGTCTGTTTCCCTCTGCTGAAGGTGACGCTCACGGAGGAGAAATTTACAGTGGCCAGGTGGCAGCCATGGTAACCCAGTGACAGAGAGGCCCATTAAAGTGATAGCAGCTGCTGAAATATTTAGAGCTACAGGTGAAGCCATTGAAGAGCCAGATAGTGCCTGGTCTGACTATTTATAACCATCACCATCCTCATCCAATCAACAACACAGGAGGAAGGAAAAAGCCATTCATTTCCTTATCTATGTCCATTATTCCCTTCAGCCAGCGGGGCAGTGATCATTGTGTGAGACCATCTATCTTTAGGCGAGACAGACTCAGATTGAATGTTGTTGCTTGAATGTTCACAGCTGATTACAAAGGTGAAATGGACATGAGGATGTTTTAAATGTTTGGATGTCCTCTAACTGTTTATAGCAACAATGTCACAGGCGAGTTAATAAAGACAGAATGATAATCAAAATAATGCATAATTGCTCACCAAGCTGATTTTGTCGATTTGTCAATCATTTCTGGCAGCATAATCTGTCCTGAATAAGTGAGATATTATTTGGGTTATTTAGGACTTCTGGTCAAAGTAAAAGCTGTGAGTGGGCATGAGATGTGTTTGAGGAAGTGGATTACTAAGCTGCATTTTAGTTATGATGGAACTATTTCTTGTTTTCCAAAATGAACTACTGCTTAGTTAAACCTACAATAATCAAATTTCTGGCCAATTGGCAGCAGCAGAAAAAAAGCTATGAACATACAATTACCGTTTAACCTAATATGGTGCACTTATTAGCAATTAGTACATCCAGGAGATACTAAGCAACATTAGAATTAATTTGTTGTTGTGTTTCTGATGATTATCAGTCCAATATTCACTTTTTTTTGCTGACAGCTGCTGCTTGCTGTGCCTGAAAATTACCCAACCAGAGTTTTGAAGGTGAATCAAAAACAATTAAGGTTCTGTGTCATAACACAAAAGCAATGAGCCGAGAGAAGCTATAAAGCTCCCTTGAGGGAAACTGCAGAGTGGATTGATAATTCTCTGTGGTTTCATCACCACAAACGATCCCTTCACACTGCGCAGTCATTTGATCCATTATTAATATAAAGATATTGATATTGCCCCTTTAAAGTCTGTGTAAAGCATCAAGTCAGACATGAAATACATTTTGAGAAGCCAATAACTCCAAAGGTTTGCTATGAAAAATCTAAAGTTTCAGGTAAACAAGATCCATTTTCTCTGGGTCTAAGTCAGAGTAGTGTCTTACTCCACAGACTAATTAATTCCAAATAACTGAGAGCTCTGCTCATCATCAATGTAAGCAGTGGAGCATCTAAAACAAACTACCATCACATTGACTGTTCTAACAACAATTATCTAATACTCCTAATTTTCCAGAATTTCATAATAATTTCACTGAATAGTTGAGAATTTTCAAATATTATGTAATATTATAATGCAGCATAACACCTATCTATATATTGTTTGTCTTATTATCATTCTTACATGAGTGTTTTGGACCTACTTAAAGAAAAAATGTAAGAGCTTTTCAAAGACGTTTTTAGGCAGACTGGTTGTTGTTAAATTAAGTCTCCAATAAATGTCATTGTATCATACATAAAGTATAATTTTCCATTTGAAGTATCCCCTCAAAGCCCATCATAGACTGTTTCTAGGTGACACAACACAGGCCCAACAAGTGCTGAATAATGACTGTAACTAGCTTATGAGATAAGACGGTGATTATGTAAGCAGATAGTGTTTCTCCACGCTGCACGTCTGTGGATTTTCACATGCACATGAAGGCTAACAGGGTGTTGGCTGTTGCATTCAGCTGGAAACTGGTTTCAGAAAACAGGCTGTTCCTACCATATTGCTCAGTGATCACAAGAAGAGATTCATTAACATGTCCAAACACATGCACGCAGGTACTTAGTTTAGCTGGGAGGGAAGAGGGAGAGGAGAGGGTAAAAGAAAAGGTCAATAAGCACAGCAGTACCATAGACCTTGAAAGGAAAAATACACCTTTCTAAATACTGAGCTATATACAAAGCAGATAAAGGCCAAACAGAGGATAGAGAGCCCTTATTCCCCATTGTTAAGATCAAAGTCATGCAGCCAACTTCTCATGCTGCAGCTCTTTTGGAAGAGAGTTCAGTACAGTGGAGAGATAAGGCTTAGAAGAGATTTTTACTCCAGACAGGGACAGATGAGACAGTTATCCTGCTTCCCACCAGTGAGATTGGCAAAGCGTGACATCATTCCTCAGCCGTGTATGAATGAGCCATTGCATTTACAGTATAGGTGTAGACTGTATGTGCATTGATTTTCCTTCACCACCATCCAGGGAGTAACCCACAAGTCCTTCAGCTTCAGTGACCATTTGGGTTGTTTGTCCCTATGTGACCCATAGGAGCTAAATGCTAACATTAGCATGCTATCAAGCTCACAGTGCCAATGCTAGCACACTGATGTTGAATGCATATCATATTTGTCATTATAATTTCAGGTGTTAGCATGCTAATATTTGCTATTTAGCACTAAATACAATTTCACCTGAGGTTAATGGGAATGTCACCATGACTGCACAAGGTTTCATGGCAATCCAGGAGGAAAAGTCAGGGGATCACTTAAGTAAGGACACCTTATCCTCTGGGGACAATGAACGTCTATACTATACTTCATGGTAATCCATCCAAAAGTGTGGGACCTACTGACCAACAAACCACAGAGCAACAGCACTAAATATATTAGATTCAGCCTTAAAAAAATTATGTAATATAATGTGTCTGTAACTGTGTAATGTAAACTCCTCTATGTGTCATCACAACCCTCCTAAAGTTCCAGAAATGTTACTGAAAGCATGAGAGTCCTCAGTAGTACATATGACCCTCCCTCCTGAAACTTTAAACTACAGCTCACCACACATTCTTCTCTCATGTTTTCCTCTGACCCTCACAGGCTAAATTACCACATTGTATGTACACAGTGTCAGCTGGTGACATCAGTCCTGCTTTCATGTTGGTATGAGGAGACTTCAGCCTATCCCCACGCTACAATAGGCTTCTGTCAGTGATAAGAATGTGTTTAGTGTGGGTATATCCTATCTCTGCTCCTGCTACTTCCTCTGGAGCTCGTTTGCATCATGTCTCACTTGCTGATAAAAAATGCCCTCTTTGCATGTGGAACGGGAGGGGGAGGATAGAAGATACAGCATGTCTGTGAAGTTCAGAGATGTTTATCAGAGAGACAAGAGCAAGCTGCAGAGTTGCACTTGTGCAATTAGCCAACTGGATGAAAAGAGGGTCTTTGAAACAAAATGGAGCCAGTTATGATACACAGCTAACTAAACACCCAGTGCAAAACAGTGCACACTAAAATGCAATTGCAAATTTGCAAAATGCAAAAAATAAAATATTTGGTTGGGTGTGGGTTTGTGTCTCTTTGTTCAGTAATCACCCTTGTATTTTTCTTTTCTTTGCATTTAGAACAAGTTCAGTTTGGGAAAGGAACATAATTTAACATTTAATTTGGCCTTCAAGTGATTGCACACTCCTATATGGTGAATTCTTTCCTCATAATTTTCAAAGTAAAACAGATGCAAACTTATGTATACACTGTTGACTGTTGCCAGAACAACACTGGCCTCTACACCTGCACAGTTTTTCCACTTAATGTCAGCTTCCCTACAACTGAGGACAAACTGGAGGGTTCATAGACATAATTCGTACCTTCATCAAAGTTCATTCTTATACAACAGGAGTTGTTTAACCAGATTTAGCCACATTCTTTACTCTTTTTACAACACTTCGGGCAATTATTTAGGTTGGAATACAGCCTAGCCAAGGCTAAAGATGCTAACAACAGTACACCACTGTGAATCTTTTGTTGACCACAGAATCCTTAAGAATAACAAAACGTCATTATAGGAATACTTCAGCATGTTGGGAAATAAATGTATTCACTTTTTTCCAAGAGTTATATGAAAAAATGAATGCCACTTTAATGCCTGTGCATTCAGAAGCTTGATCTGAGAGGTGATTAGCCTAGCTTAGCATATGCTGGAAGCAGACTGGAAGCAGTCTAACTCTTGGAAATAGAGCAAAAAGGCTTTTTCCCTAATTGTGAAGCTCCTCTTTTAAAATAGTGCTTAAATTAAATTTACTTTGTGCTGAGCCTTTAAGAAATGCTGCCAGTAATCATTGTCACGTAGGTTTCATGTTGCCGGTTAGCGTCGGGGCGCGAGTGGCGAGGGTGGGGCTAATCCCAAACACAGGACAAGGCTGAGTTTGCTTGTTCACAGTGGGAAAGGGGAAACTAGTTAAGATACACAAACACCTGCTGGTATGGTGACTGTAACACCTGTTCTGCTTCAAATTTCCCACAAGTTGCTGTCAATTACACGGAAGTGTTTACAGTAACCCAGCCTATTTAGTCTACTGCTTAAGATTTAAGGTCTTCAAATTTTAATTTAAGACCAAAAACCATTGAAAATCTCCCAGAAATGCAACAGAGTTCAGCAACAGTGTGTTCACCACAGGCAGCAAGAGGCAAGGTGAAGCTGATCCGATCCCAATCACAAACTTGTGACCTGAACCTATACATCTAATCACATTAGTATGACCATTATTCACAGTCTGGCCAGACTCAGAGATTCTGTGTGTGAATATCTTGGCTTCAAGTCTGAGCAATGATGTTGGCCAAACAGACTGTTCACTGTGTGAGATTTGAGTCTACTCTGAACATCACTAGTAATCATTCAGATGACTGATTAGCCAGACATTCCACTCATTCCTCAGAAACTTTTCATTAAGTACCATAAAGATTTGAACATTCTTGCAGCATGTCAGCAGCCTACTCATGTGTAGGACACTGATATGAAAAATTGGAGAGATAGCTGAAATCTACATCTTTGCAAGTGTATAAAGTAGAACAGATTATGAGGCAGAACCCCCACAGTATGTCACCAATTATGAGCAACAGAGATCACACCGTATAAATTTAGACAGCGTTGTCTGACACTTCTCTATAAAACAGTGGAGAATAAGTGCAGCTTTGTTAAAAACAACCAACAACAAAACCACATTAAACTACTTCCCTTCAATCATCAAAACCTCACACTTTTACATCCTTTGTAGTAGTGTATGGAAACGATGCTGCCTGAAAACCTCTTAAATTGTCACATTGCAGAGGAGCTGATATATTTACATCCCATCCCCTCAGAGCAGCCCAGCTGTGAACAGAGTGCAGGAAAGAGCCACTGGTTGTGTGCTAGTCAGCTTAAAACAGGATCCACATGAAGGAAATTTTTTGAAACCAGCTCACTGACCACAGCAGCCACATCTGATGATGAAATGCAGGCGTTAGTGGAGGAGGATACGCTCCTTTTCATAAGAAAGAACAATCAGTTTGACAAAGAAAGAGATGGGAGAGAGTTAAGCGGTTACCACGTGGCCTAAGCATGGACTATCAGTCACGTGATAACACTTGGCTGTGTGGTGTGGTGGGGGGTATGTGAAAGTGACTATGACCAAAACAATATCCATGTGATAACAACTGAACCATCTGCATTAGAACTGAGCAAACTCTGTTTGATCAATAAGGCCACAAGATCTGGCTGAAAGCTGAGGAAAATTCCCCATAGGTGAATCTTATGCTGGTCAAACTAAGGTTAGTAATGACCTTCAAGCTCAAAAAAGCCAGAGTGTGGGATTGTTGTGGGATTGGCTTCATTGTTGGAAAGTTTCATCATAACCCAGATCCCGAGCATCAAAATACACTTAGGGATAGGCAATCATGGGACAGTTAATGCCTGATTTGATTTGGTGCATTCATGGAAGTTCAGAAGAAAAATTGTTTAAAGTTATAAAGGATTATATGTAAGTTTTCTCTGCCGCTGAATGATGTTTCTTGCCAGGAGCGGTTGGTGGTGATGGTGATGATCGCTTACTAAGAGCACCAGCCATCGTTGCGTTTACAAGGTCAGAATACACACTCTGAACAGTGCTACTTCTTCACACTGGTGGTCTGGACGCTACAGTGACACGCAGCTGCGGCTGGGTGGTTAGCATGCTAACTTCAATAGATAACACTGGCTATGTAGCGACAGCAAAACTTACATATAGCTCCTTTAGGTGTTTAAATGCTTAATGATTAGAGCTAAGAAAATTTAATCAACCAAATTTATGGAGCTGAAACTATTAGTTAATTTTAAGAATTACTCAATTTGGTTCAGACTTCTCAAACATGAAGATTTCATGTCTCACATGACAGCAGGCTGAAGATCTTTAGGTTTTGGAGTTTTCATCAAATAGAGTAAACGTATGTGAACAGGTCACCTCTTGCTCTGGGATATAATAATCAACATTCTTCACTATTCACTGACATTTTATAGACATAACCATTAACTGCTTAATTGAGGAAATGATTAAGTAATTAGTCAATAATGAAAACAATAGTTGTGTTAGTTGCAGTCCTGAAAAAAAATCATTAGCATCTGTTAACCAGCTTTTGAAATGTTCAGCTAACTTACAAACAGACTTAGGGGCAAACAAACAAACAGGGTGGAAAATAAGCTCCCTAGCAGCAGAGTCATAAATCAGACTGAGGATGAGGTAACTCTTCTGGCTTTTCCTCTACAGAGAGAAACTGAGCGAAAACACATTTTAGTCATTCATGATTGACATCTTTTCTTCAATAAAAAACACATAGCTTCAAAAAGCTCAGTTTAGATCAGGTGACTGTGAAAAACATTGATTTAGCAGGTGGAGGAGATCACCTGTAAAGGAATGACACTCACACAAGATGGCCAACCATGAAACATTAATGATGTCTGCTGGTAACTCAACACCACCTACATTGTGTCTCCCTCACAATGGATATTTGAGTTCAAAGCTTAGTAGGACAGGGTCCTGAGAGGTGAATCAGGGCAGGTAAGCAGCACTTGAAGGCTGTAAAATAACTTTGCCAAGAGCTAGCAGCAACAACAGCACGTGGATACAGTATTTTTAACGCTGTGGGCACTGCAGGTTCCTGCAAGATTACGAAACCAGATGCATGTGAAAACATATCATTACTCAGTGACTGGTTTATTGGCTGCGGTCGCTAAATTGTGAACTATGATTAGGGATGGGGTGGGTCCACGTTGTCTCTATGGTGAGGACACAACAGTAAAGTGGAAACACGACAGAGAAGACATTACGCAGTTTAGTTTTTCACTTCTCTAACTTTACAAGGATGCAAAACTAGTCGTCATTGTACCGGGAACCCCCTCTAAGTAAACTCAACCCCAGCTGAGACCAGTGTTTGTCCCTCAGGCAGCAGCAGTTTGGAGATACCCAACTCTTCCACCCACCCGCACATGTCAATCACAGTGTCCGCAACTGTCAGAGAAAATAACAAAACACAAGTGCGCGCACACATGGTCCAACAACGCCAGAAACGCCACTGTCGTCTTATAATTCAACAGATAAGTTGGCTTTAACTTGTCTGCACTGAGAAGCAAATGTTGCGTTTCGAGCTTTTTCCTTGTTTCTTACCGTCGGACTCGGACGGATCCTCGGAGCGCGCAGCAGTTTGAGCGGCGTCGATGAGCAGCAGCAGGTTTTTAAACCGCAAATACACAGTCAATATGTCCTCTCAGAGATAAAGAAAAAAAAACAGCCAGGTCGATCTTGGTCACAGCTCCATAACGTCCCACTTTAGTAACAGTACACGGAGGTATTACATATGTAACCAAGCTACTTAACCTGGCCCGTAGAAGCGCACGCACACACACACACAAAGGTGAAACCACACTAATCCTCATTTGGACGCTCCTCCCACTGAGAGCTACAACAGGCCACATCCAGAGGAGTGTTTTCATGAGTGTTTTTCTTTTTTTTTAATGCTCTGGTCTCTCTCACGAAGAAATAAATCTCTGACGAATTGTAGGTGGTGTCTGTGCACGCACCTTAGAAAAACTATAAATCACTGTAGGGACACTCTTTAAAGGGTGTTATGGGAATATTATAGTCATTTATCATCGCTATTGAAGAATGCATTAGGTTACGAATTTGACATGGTGTCTGTTGCAGTTTGCCTCATCTACTCAAACATGGGTTATATGTCTGGTCCTGCGTCCATAAGCACCAACATTTTTAAAGGACTTTCCCCAAACCCTTAATCTGAATCTGAATCCCAGAAGTTTCCTAATGTTGTATCTTGTATGGGAAAACCAGATCAGCCTGATCCTAATGATTTCATTATATTCGTTATATAGTATAATTTAATCCAGGAACTCTCCGGAGATGAAAGATAATATACAGATTTGACAAAGATCTTAATATGACGCTATCTGGTGGGAAAAAAAAGTGAGATATGCAATAAAAAGAGCTCAATGTCCAGTTAAATCTTATTTGTCTTTTTTCTATGGAGAAAAAAATTCTCTTATCCCAATCCAACTAATCCAGAAATGAAGAGACTTTCCCCTGAGGCTGTGTCTCATGTTAACATGAACCTATGTGTTTTCAGACTACAGTATATTTGGGATGTAGGATGAATGCTTCCCCACATTAAATCCTTTCCTTCAAATTTCTTGGTTCTGTATGAAACTTTACAGTGTAAGCTTCAGTATCTCTGAGTCCACCCAGTACTCCTATCCACATCTCCACTGGGATCATGATCATTGCGGTTTCCAGCATAAAATTATACTGCAAGAAGAAAATGACAGAACCAGCATTTATGCTTGATTGAAGGATATACTTTGCCCAAGTCACAATTTAAACAGAGGAAAACTTCTCTAAAACACACACACACACACACACAGTTTATTTAGAGCAATGATTCATAAAGTCATCTTATTGAACAACTTTTGAAAATTTTGGCACTGAGTTTGGTAAATGAGACCTTTTTTTAACTTTTAATTTGTGATTAAAATAAAATAAATATGACCAGGTCTGTAGCGACATCTAGTGGTAAAACAATGAATTGCAATTTTCCCCACAGTCATGTCTTCAGTCCAAAGGGAAGCCTTTAAAGATGGGTTTAGAGACAGTGATTATTTCTGCTGTAGACCATAGTAAACCTTCAGCACTGAAGCTGTTAGTAAACACAGAGATATTAATGGACTAATACTCCACCACACAAATGTAATATGGAAAATATTCTGTCAAAGATTTTCTCCTGTAATTTTTTCCCTCATAACCTCAGTAGGCTATTTCCACAGTTCTGTTTCTGTCCCTGAGGCAAGTTTTACTGTTAATTTAAAGCAACATTTAAACCACCTCAGCAGGTATATGAGAGTTTATTGATTATTGTTTTTTTTTTATACAGTGAACATCAACTAATGAAAACTTTCTGATGTCTTAGAAGTTTATTGCCTTTTTACCATGAGCTGTTGTATCAGTATTATCGCTGGGTCACTCTTAATTTGTACATTTCCCCACAAAAGCTGGACTCTGTTTGCTTTGTTGTTGGGGTCCGAACAGTGAGTGGCACCACCTCCATCCAGTGCAGGGCAGAGAGAGAGAGAGAGACAGAGAGAGAGACAGAGAGAGAAAGAGAGGGAGCTGCCAGGGCAGGACTCACTGAAACTTCCAGCGGCCACGACAGTAACCGATGTTATCGACCGTGTGGACGGATGGAAGAGCGATCAGCTGCTCTCGAAAAGTTATTTATTTATTTTTAACCTCGATATTGTTTTAAATCCCGATGGCCGAAGCCCGACGTGAAGAGGAGAGCGAGGGGGAGCGCAGAGACCTGCGGGACACGCGTAACAGGAGCCAGGCAACAGGTATGTTTGGGAATGTAACAGCCTGACAGTCCTCTGTTCCCTGATTCACCTAACGGTTTTTTTTTTTTTAAAAAAAGCTCTCTGATGATTATCTGCTGTAAACACGGAGCATTGCGAAGGGATAGCAGTGGATTCACTGGCCAGATTTAATTTTATGTTTGAATCACATTTGCAAACTAATTTACTAGAAATCATATCTACTTTAAATCACAGCCAAACATTGGTCAAACTGTGCTGTTATGTTCCAGAGAGCTGGATGTCCGCTCACTCTACAGGCTTCTATATGAAAATCAATCAGCAGAGTCTTGAAACTTAGTTGAATCGTGTATTTCATCACAGGCATATTAGTGTGATTTAAATGCAGAGTGTTTGTGTCTGCATTGCTTTAGCTCACAAGAATAATACAACAGTCACAACCACGGACTACCCATCTTGAGCAAGAATCTGCTATTTGATTCTAATACCGTGTAGAAATGAATGGAAGCCAACAGAGGCCTGGAACACTCCTTTACTGCATGTATCTGAAAGTCATTAATAAAAAATGTAAAGCCCACGATTTGCAGTAAGGGAGCTAAACATTTTTTGTATCACAAGATGTGGAAACCTGACTTAAGCCAGAGAGATAGGACAGACAGATATGCCTATGTAAATGTATGGACGGACACTTGATTGATTGTTTCACATGTATAAATACACTGATCAACCTGATTTGAGCAAAACGAACACTGGAATAAGTTTATTGTGTGTGCATTTGAACTCTGATACTTCTGGTTCTCCTTCAGGTCCTATGAGACACATAACTATTAGACTTTAGGCCTTACTAACATTCATATCAAGGGATAGATATTCAAACAGTGAGAATTAAAACACCCTCTGTCATACATACACAATGATTGTCAGTAGACATCATCACAAATACTTCCTTCTTGTTATTTTATCACTGACAAAATCCTCAGTGCTCCATGAAGTGAAAGTCTCATTAATACAAACCAGTGGCCTCTTTGTTTCTCATCATCACACACCATTGATGGATTTCTCAATGGAGCTGGAAATCTGTCTGTCATCTTATTACATTATCACCATTTGCCTTTTCAGTGGTAACAGTTAGGCCCACACACCTCACAGCAACATGTGTCATTTGTCACTGAAAATGAAACAATTCTATTATTCCTTCCAGTTTTTGTTCACAGACAGATTTGTAATATCAGTACTAACCCTGTAATTTAATGAGCAAACATTAGTGTTTGCTTTCAGCCATTTTCCTCACCAACAAGCACCAAAGCCTGCATCTTTATGTCTCACATCTTCATCCAGAAGGTTCCTTGTCAGTATAATACAGTTTTCTTTGTTCCTTGTTTTTCTTAGCAACACCTGGTGTGCAAGCACTCATTTCTCCATCTCCCCTGTGCCCTGCTCAGCTATCTACAGTCAGTGTATCAGCTCAGACCCCCCCCCCCCAACCACACCCCAACCCCACCTGCTGTCTGGATGGGAATTCCTGTCAGTCCCTCTGTGCAGACAGGCCGCTGTGTCATTAACAAGCTGTTGCCTGTACTTGATGCAGTTTTTCATCCTCTCAGAATAATATCATAATACGATGCATTCCATCATAAGTGGTTTGCATTGGCCCTATTTCAGGTAGTTTCCACTGTGAGTCACTCGTCTGCATTGGCACCATCTAATCTTCGCTGACTAACGGTCCACATCAGCTGCTGACATTGTGTTATTCACATGACGCTGTAATCTGTCAGCTTCGCTCTGTCTTGTTTTTCAAGTGAGGGCAAATCTGTTTTGACCAGTCCTCTGTTAACAACAAAAGACTTTTCTGGATTTTAACCAAGTGATGCTTTGCTGTTGACATTTTGATTTGTTTCTTAGTATCAAACATTTTACCCTAAAGCCCATTAATTCAAGATATCATGCTAAATACAACACACTAATATGTACTGATTAGTCAGCAAACTCAGCCATAATTGCTGAAACGGACTAAAGTTAAACTCTGTATCAGACTTTATCTGACTCTGACTCTGGGGTCTGCTTCTTCACCAGTGTAGTGTGGTGTAGTATGACACACAGAGGCAGATTGTTGTTCTTTCTTTCCTTTTGTTGCCAGCCATTTCACCAGCTGCTCTGTGACTGTTGCTGCTGTGCTGAGTAATGTCAGCATGTGTTCAAGTGAGAGTGCAGCTGTGAAGTGAAACCATCCCTGCTGACCTCAGCAGCTTTCGTGTGTGTTTGCATTGGTATCTTCAGGTGTCGATTTTCTACAGACACCAAGAGACAGATAATTCAAAACAGTATAAGGAGGCTTTTGCAGGCTTTTCTATTTTTTCAAGCTTGTTGCTCTGAGTTGAATGTTTAATGGCCCTTTAAATGGTAAATAACATGAATCTGCTGAATCACATATTTTCTTTTAAGCAGACTGATGAAAGACTTATATTTGAGGTATTAATGTCTAAAACTTTTTAACATGACAGTGAGGATGAAACTGAAGGGCTGGTTATTGGTACAAAGTTCCAGAGAGAGAAACTGACTTTATAAGTTATTATTGATCCTGAATTCAACTGTATAGTAAGGAATCTCTGGAATATCACAAATTCTGCTATTTACCATCTCTAATGTTTCACCAAAGGGCATACCACTCTTCCATCAAAGCAATACAAAGAGATTAATGCTAATACTAGACGCATGACCAGACAAACACATATTACACCTACTGTATGGCCTTATATTAGACAACATATCTGCAATGGTTTTAATTTATGAACCAGGAGAGCTCTTCATGTGTTCTGGGACCCTTTTAATTGTTGCAGAATACAGAAT
>BRZM01002820.1:0-34092 GCA_033238685.1 Lates japonicus | reverse complement strand
AGTTAGCTGCTAAACTTTTCCTACCGTCGATGTCTCCTCTCCCTGTCGGCCGGGGTACCAGGGGCCCCCGGAGCTGATAAGGCGGCTTGTTGTCTGGCCGGCCGCCTGCTCTGGGCCTCCTCCCTCTTCTCTTGAGTTGTTAATTCTGTTAGTTCATTGTTGCTGTGTCACTGGGCAAATTTTAACGCCAGTTGTTTGTGTGTTTATTGGTTTATTTATTTATTTTTTGCCTGTGCTCCCTGCTTCTTTCACTCGCTCTCTGTCTGGCTCTCTCCCACGTCTCTTTCTAGGCGAAAAGAATTAAAAGCCATTTAGCGCCGTCTCTCCCCCTGAGAACTGCTCTGTAATTAGCATAACTAATTTAGCAGAAATATTTCCCTTTCCCTTAAATTTGCTGTTGTGTAGGGGAGGAGAGGGATTAAAATTATGATGTAGCGGAAAAGATGTCTGCTTGTTGAGAGTGACTGTGTTATGTTTGTGTGTGCTTGCTTGCTCAGAGAGTATACAACAGGAGAGTGCAATGCAATTTGGAGACTGTGGAGTGTATGTGTCTGAGATCTAAGTCATGCTGGGTGATTAAATAATTTTTCTTCCCTGATCATTGATGTTTGAGTTCATCTGCCTCTTGGACTATCTGTGTGTGCATATGCTTGCTTGTGAGTGTTTTTCTTAATTTGTGTATGCTTGTAGTTTTATCTTTGCATGTGTGTGTTTTGTGTGAGAAGGCTTGTGTTGGCTGCAGCTTTATCAGTGGTGGCTCCAGCTGTGTGGACTGTTCCTCAGGGGGTGCTGTGTGTCCTGCTGCTGATGCTGCACGGGCACTGGCTACCTGAACTTGTGGCTTAAATACGCATGAACACACACATGCGTGCATGCGCACACAAATACATATACACGCAGTATCACAGGGACACCGGCCAGGATTCAGGAAACAGCTGAGTGGTCCACACTGATGCCAAAGGATGTCTGTGGAAAGTGTGGAACTCCATCACATCCAGGCGATGACCTTCACTTAGACTGAGAAGCAACAACAACTGGCAGCTAAACAGAAACACACAGATTTTTACACTCTTACCTTTACCAGCTCAGTGCCATCTGATGTCCAAATTACAGCAACGTTCTCTGCAGCCACCTTGATTGTCTTTGTAACAATCTGTGAATTGACCAGCTGAACCATTAGCTCCAAAAACAAAAGCTTTGTCCTCTGCACGGCCTTGTCTTTTGTCCAAATATGAGTCAGAGTGATTTGACTGGGCTGTGTTATTAAATGAGATTGGGGTGGTGTAAAAATCCAGATGGATCATCAACTGTGTCCGGATGGATGAGGGAAAATTGGTTGTTAGAGAATCATTATCTGTTAATGGAATGGTATGACTTGATGATGGCTGAGGATAAAGGTGCCTGCCTCAGTTCAGACCAGAAATTCAGAGCTTGGTTATTTGGTTTTTGATCAGGTCTTTTACAGGTCTTTTTTGTGATGCTGTCCTGTGTCAGTTTGAATTTACACTGTTTGAATGATGTCTTCTGTGATTCTGTTGGAGTCTTAAGAAAAATTATCAAGTGACCTCATTCAGTTTCCAAATTATTAACAAACAGCCTTACATGCTGGGGACAGAAATTTGAAAGACGCAGGTATTAAGGGTCTAACAAAAGATGCTATTGAGTTGCAATACCTGAGATGTAAGATCCAGTGTGCGTCTCAATAGCCTAATGGTTAAGGTGCATACCACATGACGTCTAGGTCTTCAGTTTGATTCCAGACAGGGGTCTTTAATGCAAGTCATATCCCTCTCTCTCCCCTTGTTTCCTATCTCTGTACACTGTCTTCATGTGATATATGTATCTTTAAGGGTGTCCAGTGCTTTTGGAGCTTGACCCACACCCGGAAAGTCAAAATATTTTGGCCCAGTGTCACCTTTTCATAAAGTACATGAAACCAAAATGCCGTGGAAACACGAGGCAGAACCTAGCAGCAAAGCCTAAGAGTAATATAACACCAGGTTGAAAAAAGTGTTAAGCTGCCGTTTCAGGTTGAAAGGTTCAAGCCAGTATAACCTCTAATGTCACATGGTCCTGAAGCACACCCATACATCAAGGCAGCAAGCCTCTGGAGGTCAGCAAAAACAATATTTTCAGTTACATTACACAGTGATTACAGTTTCCACCTCCCCACACACAGCTGGGATGTTGATGGACCTAAATTTTGGTGGTCAGAACAGTCCCTCCTTTTCAAATCTAGTTAATTTATATGTTTTTTTTTATCAAAAGTTATATAAAAGACTGATTCTGTGTTGTTAAATGGATTATCTCATGCCATAGTATAATTAGGAACTAGAAAATGAGGGGGAAAAATGTCAAGTCATCTCCAGGTGCCGCAATGGACCTGGAACACAGAATCTTCTCTGTATCACAGAGGCCTGGAAAGACAACAGACTATACATAAACACCAGAGGCAAAACTCGGAGATACTGTTCAAAGAGATGAAGAGTAGACAAGAGATGCTAAGAAAGGATGCTCCTGTTAATTGTAAACAACACATAATTCAAAAATAGCTTATATTATCATGACATGATTCATTGATTGTGTTGCGTGGAGGTTTATCAGGTAACAAGATGACCTGAGATTGATCCTGTCATGTGCTGGTTACACTGGGGTGCACTGGTTATCATATTATGTCAGGCTGATCCAAGTCTGTGATTTCATAACTTCTTAAGTGGTTTCTTAAGGTCAGTCCAGTCTCCACTGGTAGTGTGCCAGTGTTGGGATGCTGCCTGACGTAACGTCTCATACACTCACTGACCTCTCACTTATAGAGGCTGGCATCTCCTGGCAGCCCTGCTGTGTTTGAGCGAGTGTGTGTATGTGTGGGAGGATAAAGTTTCTGTCCCCACTTTCCCTCAATTATGACGTGTCTTTTGTCTCTGCCGTCCCTCTATCATCAGCAGCAACGGTCCCCCCATACAATCACCTCGCTCTCACCCCTTCTCCTGTCTCTCTCTTGTTCTCCAGCGACTGATGTCACTTAGCTGACACAGCAAAAGCACCCTGAAATAATCACTGCCAATCAAGTCCTTAGAGACATTAAGAAAAAGAAACAGAGACCGATGAAGATGGACTGAGGAGACCCGGCCTTTAGCCAAAAGACACGTCATAATTGAGGGAAAGTGGGGACAGAAACTTTATCCTCCCACACATACACACACTCGCTCAAACACAGCAGGGCTGCCAGGAGATGCCAGCCTCTATAAGTGAGAGGTCAGTGAGTGTATGAGACGTTACGTCAGGCAGCATCCCAACACTGGCACACTACCAGTGGAGACTGGACTGACCTTAAGAAACCACTTAAGAAGTTATGAAATCACAGACTTGGATCAGCCTGACATAATATGATAACCAGTGCACCCCAGTGTAACCAGCACATGACAGGATCAATCTCAGGTCATCTTGTTACCTGATAAACCTCCACGCAACACAATCAATGAATCATGTCATGATAATATAAGCTATTTTTGAATTATGTGTTGTTTACAATTAACAGGAGCATCCTTTCTTAGCATCTCTTGTCTACTCTTCATCTCTTTGAACAGTATCTCCGAGTTTTGCCTCTGGTGTTTATGTATAGTCTGTTGTCTTTCCAGGCCTCTGTGATACAGAGAAGATTCTGTGTTCCAGGTCCATTGCGGCACCTGGAGATGACTTGACATTTTTCCCCCTCATTTTCTAGTTCCTAATTATACTATGGCATGAGATAATCCATTTAACAACACAGAATCAGTCTTTTATATAACTTTTGATAAAAAAAAACATATAAATTAACTAGATTTGAAAAGGAGGGACTGTTCTGACCACCAAAATTTAGGTCCATCAACATCCCAGCTGTGTGTGGGGAGGTGGAAACTGTAATCACTGTGTAATGTAACTGAAAATATTGTTTTTGCTGACCTCCAGAGGCTTGCTGCCTTGATGTATGGGTGTGCTTCAGGACCATGTGACATTAGAGGTTATACTGGCTTGAACCTTTCAACCTGAAACGGCAGCTTAACACTTTTTTCAACCTGGTGTTATATTACTCTTAGGCTTTGCTGCTAGGTTCTGCCTCGTGTTTCCACGGCATTTTGGTTTCATGTACTTTATGAAAAGGTGACACTGGGCCAAAATATTTTGACTTTCCGGGTGTGGGTCAAGCTCCAAAAGCACTGGACACCCTTAAAGATACATATATCACATGAAGACAGTGTACAGAGATAGGAAACAAGGGGAGAGAGAGGGATATGACTTGCATTAAAGACCCCTGTCTGGAATCAAACTGAAGACCTAGACGTCATGTGGTATGCACCTTAACCATTAGGCTATTGAGACGCACACTGGATCTTACATCTCAGGTATTGCAACTCAATAGCATCTTTTGTTAGACCCTTAATACCTGCGTCTTTCAAATTTCTGTCCCCAGCATGTAAGGCTGTTTGTTAATAATTTGGAAACTGAATGAGGTCACTTGATAATTTTTCTTAAGACTCCAACAGAATCACAGAAGACATCATTCAAACAGTGTAAATTCAAACTGACACAGGACAGCATCACAAAAAAGACCTGTAAAAGACCTGATCAAAAACCAAATAACCAAGCTCTGAATTTCTGGTCTGAACTGAGGCAGGCACCTTTATCCTCAGCCATCATCAAGTCATACCATTCCATTAACAGATAATGATTCTCTAACAACCAATTTTCCCTCATCCATCCGGACACAGTTGATGATCCATCTGGATTTTTACACCACCCCAATCTCATTTAATAACACAGCCCAGTCAAATCACTCTGACTCATATTTGGACAAAAGACAAGGCCGTGCAGAGGACAAAGCTTTTGTTTTTGGAGCTAATGGTTCAGCTGGTCAATTCACAGATTGTTACAAAGACAATCAAGGTGGCTGCAGAGAACGTTGCTGTAATTTGGACATCAGATGGCACTGAGCTGGTAAAGGTAAGAGTGTAAAAATCTGTGTGTTTCTGTTTAGCTGCCAGTTGTTGTTGCTTCTCAGTCTAAGTGAAGGTCATCGCCTGGATGTGATGGAGTTCCACACTTTCCACAGACATCCTTTGGCATCAGTGTGGACCACTCAGCTGTTTCCTGAATCCTGGCCGGTGTCCCTGTGATACTGCGTGTATATGTATTTGTGTGCGCATGCACGCATGTGTGTGTTCATGCGTATTTAAGCCACAAGTTCAGGTAGCCAGTGCCCGTGCAGCATCAGCAGCAGGACACACAGCACCCCCTGAGGAACAGTCCACACAGCTGGAGCCACCACTGATAAAGCTGCAGCCAACACAAGCCTTCTCACACAAAACACACACATGCAAAGATAAAACTACAAGCATACACAAATTAAGAAAAACACTCACAAGCAAGCATATGCACACACAGATAGTCCAAGAGGCAGATGAACTCAAACATCAATGATCAGGGAAGAAAAATTATTTAATCACCCAGCATGACTTAGATCTCAGACACATACACTCCACAGTCTCCAAATTGCATTGCACTCTCCTGTTGTATACTCTCTGAGCAAGCAAGCACACACAAACATAACACAGTCACTCTCAACAAGCAGACATCTTTTCCGCTACATCATAATTTTAATCCCTCTCCTCCCCTACACAACAGCAAATTTAAGGGAAAGGGAAATATTTCTGCTAAATTAGTTATGCTAATTACAGAGCAGTTCTCAGGGGGAGAGACGGCGCTAAATGGCTTTTAATTCTTTTCGCCTAGAAAGAGACGTGGGAGAGAGCCAGACAGAGAGCGAGTGAAAGAAGCAGGGAGCACAGGCAAAAAATAAATAAATAAACCAATAAACACACAAACAACTGGCGTTAAAATTTGCCCAGTGACACAGCAACAATGAACTAACAGAATTAACAACTCAAGAGAAGAGGGAGGAGGCCCAGAGCAGGCGGCCGGCCAGACAACAAGCCGCCTTATCAGCTCCGGGGGCCCCTGGTACCCCGGCCGACAGGGAGAGGAGACATCGACGGTAGGAAAAGTTTAGCAGCTAACTTTGTGTCCTGTAGCCTTTGCCAGCGGTCACACAGTGATAATGAGGCACAAGCAGATAGCACCAAACACTGTACATGGAAGGCACCAGAGGAAACACTGGGCACTCTGAGTGTGCTATACGGAAAGTAATTTACTCTCACACTCTCTCCAACAACCAGTTTCTAATAGAAGTACACACTGCATACTGCTGTTGACAGTGCACTCCTGTGGCAGTTTCAACCGATGCATTTCAATGCTCATACAAATGTGAATTCATTAATAATACTACTTCAAAATTCTAAACTTTACAAAGATCTTGGACAATATCATTTTCCAAGAACTTATCGCTATATTTCTTTTGGTTTTAGGTGTTAGGTACATCAAGTTCTCAAAAATCACCATATGCACTTGGGACAAATGAGCAAGTCTTGGGGTAGAAATAATGGTTTGGGTAGGTGCGGGTGAATAATTGACAAGTATGTGCACTCTCAGGTGTTGTAAGAATTCATTATTTCCCTCAGGTGAAAAATACACTTGAGAAGCTTTTCTCAACCTCCTCCCCAAAAATTCCTCCTTCTGTAAGCCCATTTTCATCACAATAACACAACAAGGTCTCAGATCAACAAAAGCTGCAGAGGAAATAACAACCCATGTGTTAAATCCAATGTTAGTGGACCCTTGGACAAGCTTATGTTTGATACCAACAGTTGTGGCCTGTCCGCAACACAGCCACTTCTTCAGTTTCCATGACTATCAGCTGTTTGGGCACACAGTGAAACCTTGTTGACTGTATTTGAGTCTTCTCAAGAAACAACCAAACTGCTATTTGAATTGTCAATTATCATGAACCTCTATTAATTAGTAAAATGGGTAAAAAAACAAAAAAACATTAATATATTCTATTTGGGTGGGACACTCTAGCTTATATGTGGGAAACTCTGGAGCTGATCAGTCTGGTGGGGACCATCAATGACATCGACACGGTTAATCAAACCAACAGCATCAGAAAGCAAAAAATACTGTTTAAGTAAGTAAGTATTGCATCAGAAGACAAAATTAACATACTGGAGTGTTACGTCTTACAATTGTCCTTTCTTTCTGCACACAAATAACAGTTTCATTTTTGAGCCTTGAATGAGCGTTTTCATATTTATGTGTACATTTCACTGTGCTTTCTGTCAATCAAATGACACCATAAAAGATTTTTTTTTAATGATTGGGGTAAATGTACATTACAAGTAGACAATAGTAAATAAGCTTAAACTCTAAATTAAACATATGCTATAAGGGTTTGGTTTATTTCCTGTGTTAATCAGAAGTTGATCCCACCAGACTCTGGAATAGTCTCCCATCGCACATTAAGTCCTGTCCCACTACTGACAATTTTAAATAAAACTTAAAAAACAACTTTTTTCATCTTGTGTTCAGTCAGTCTCTGAGATTCCCTCTGGATTTTGTCAATATCCATTACTAATTCATTTTTATCTATTTCTTTGTCTTTTTACTGCATCTTAATCAGTTGCTGGTTTAATTCAATTTCATTTCTCTTGATTCAATTTTGATTTTATCCCTATTCCTTTACTTATCTATACTTGTACTGCTGATTCATCCACCATGATTGTAAAGCACTTTTGGTCAACTCCTGTTGTTTTTAAATGTGCTATACAAATAAATGTGACTTGACTTAATAAAAGAGGTTCTTACCATTTTAAAAAAACAAAACACAGGGACAGAATTATTTGCATTTCTCTTAAATATATGGTTCCAGCACTCGTAATGGAAATTTTACCATGCAGGTACATTGCAGTTTTAAGCACTAGTCAGATAGCATCATCTTACAGGTGAGTCAGTTCTCACCCTCTGTGTCAATGAGGTATTCAATCCCCATGCTGTTTTGTTAGAGTAAGACAAAGCTACCACTGGAGTGCACAGATCCAATATGGAGCTATCAATATAATCCACTTACATCATCCAGCCAAATATTCAGAAGCACAACAGTTCAATAAATCCCACTGTGCCAAGAATCAATATTACAAAAAGAACTTGTTGAAGAGAATAACCTCTCAGTTTCTTTATTTGCCAGACGTACAGTATGTTTACACTGCTTGTTGCTGACTTGACTGATGTGTCCTTGGTGTGGAAAGCTGCAAAATGTTCTCACATGTCTTACAACTCATTTCCAACTATCACTGCAGAAGAATATATAACAGCAAATGAGGCGCTGGAGGCAATCTGTCATAACAATAAAGTGATGCATGGTGTTTAAACAGCTTCTCTCCTCTATAACAAATAAAAACAGTTGCGGTTATCATGTTTGAAATGTATTTTACAGTCAGTGGAGCAATTCAATCAAGGTAGGTATGTCTTTAGAAAAACAATACAGGTTATTGGATTTGGAGATGTACTTTTATAGATTACAGATAGCACAGGTTTGGCTGACAACATATTTTCTGCGTGACACCATCAACACTTCACACAGAAAATATGGAATATCTCATAAAAAAGTTGCAGAGTGAATTAGATACTCTGGCCGTGTTGATGTCATGATATAATCATCAAGCTGCACACACACCAACTCTGTCCTCATGTTATGTGACTGTTGTGTAAAAATGGCTTCAGGGAGCTTTTATAAATCAGGATCATTGCAAGTGTCCTAGCAAAACAAACTACAGACACACACACTGATGCACACACACACACACACACACACACATCGTAAATTTAAATATGCAAGCACCTCCACACAATGGAGAAAAACATCCAGTTCAGGCTGTGCCCACACAAAAACAAACACACACACACTCACAGTTTTACTGGTGGTCCCTCTCCAATATGGGGCTATAAGGAGCGGCCAGTTTTATGTCTTTTAATTAGTACACTGTCGCCATAGCAGCATCCAGCTGGCAAACAACCACCTTCTTATAAATATGTTAACAACGACAAAGGTAGAAAGTACAGAAAAGAAGGAGTGTGTTTAGTGAGGAAAAAGTACTACACAAAGTCCCATCACAGGGTGTCGGCTACAGGCCTTTATTTTAACAGGTGAGCTGTATGTGTGTGTGTGTGTGTGTGTGTGTGTGTGTGTGTGTGTGTGTGTGTGTGTGTGTGTGTGTGTGTGTGTGTGTGTGTGTGTGTGTATCTGTGTGTACCTAAAATTAGGTGCAGATGCCCACTCCAAAGCAAGGCAGGCCAAGTCCACAGCAGCATACACCAACAGGAAGAAAATGGTCACAATGCTGGCGATGGTGTTGAGCTTTCCAGAAAACAGCACCAGCTAGAGAGAAAGAACAAAACAAAGGAAGAGAGAGAAAAAGAGAGGGAAAGAGAAAAGAAAAAAGAGAAAAAAATTAGCATTCACAGCAAAAAAAGTCAGACAGAACAGTGCATTTTAATGCCATTTTCTTATGACCTTTTCCAGCACCCAACTACCTTTCACTGCCAAAAACGTGCCTCTAAAAGATGATTTGAACAATGTGATTTGCATATTTACGTTTGTTTTAGGTGAAAATTACTTGATCAAAAATCTGATTTATAAGCAGCTGCATCTTGCATGGGTTTTTCACAAGAAATAATTCAATTAACTTGTTAAAAATTCTTAAAATGACATCTACCCCTTCTCCCTCACCAAATAAATCATAAATTATGAATATGCAAATATTTCTGATTTTAAAAGTTTGAATGCTGGACACAAGATGTCTGTTATTCCAAAGTTCTACAAAATGCCACAGCCAAGAAGCAGGCCAGTGGAATAGTAGTGGACCCATGACACCCAGCTCACTGCTTCTTCAGAAAAACTCCATCTGGCTGCAGGTTCTGCTACATCACGACCAGGACCACCAGACACCTGAACAGATTTTTCCCTTAGGCCATCGCTCTCCTCCACAACCCATCCTAGCTCACACCTCATCCCCTGACCGACCACCACACATCGTTGCCAAATTCCTGTGTACACTGCACATTTGCCAAATAAAGTGATTCTGATGTGTGCTGGAGGTTTCAGGTTTTCATATTACACTAAGTCAGTTGCATACTGGACCATGTTTGGTCCTGATGTCACAGATCATTCTCCTGAGCACAGAGATTCTACACATACATTGCATTCAGAAAGTTTTCATTCCTCATCACTTTTTCATGTTTTGTAATGTTGCAGCCTTATTTGCTGAGGAAAAGATCATTATTGTCCTCATCAATCAATACCACATAATGACAAAGCGAAATACAGAATTTTATAATTTTTTTGCAGATTTGTTACAAAGGAAAAACTGAAATTGACATAAGTATTCAGAAGTTGAAGTTTCATGAAAAGTTTGTCCCATCTCCCCACAGGATTTCTGGATCTCAGCCAGGGTGAAACAGATCAAAGATGATCAAGAGAAATGGGGGGAACCTGAGCAAAATTTTGAGTGTTGTAGAAAAGGGTCTGAATACTTATGTCAATGTGATATTTCAGTTTTTTTCTTTTTAATAACATTTCTAAAGTCTGTTTTCGCTTTGTCATTATGTAGTATTGATTGTAGATTGATGAGGGAAAAATGTTTTTTTTTCATGAGGCTGTAATATTACAAAATGTAGAAAAAGTGAAGGTATCTGAATACTTTCTGGATGCACTATGGAGACTTTAGGTAAGTTGTTATCAAAGCCAGAGGTTCCATAATTTTTTAAAGCCGGGGATCCCCAGATAATTGAGCTTAAGTCCACTTTGATCCCAAGAAACCTCATGAAGATTTTTTGCTGTCCGATATGATTATCTGTCTGCACTGTAGCTGGGAACTGACATCAAGGATAAATTTAACCAACATCTAGGGAGTGAGACACTTTTAAAATTAAACTGTTCAACATTTTCCTGGGGACCCTTAAAGGACCATAGGTGGTCCCCTGGCTCCATTCTGGGAGCCCTGATTCAGGCTAATGTTCAGTTTTAATTAAGATGTTATCTGGGCTGCTGTTCAGCTGCATGCAGTAATATATGTTAGTCACAGCAGCCATGTGACAACACAGTAGCTGAGTTACATTTAGACTTTTCAGTGCCTGATTAGGAGGGTCATACATCTAATACTCCTGACAGCACATTAATGTATGAGGCTCACCTTTCATCTCTGACTGAGGAGTACTAGGTGACGCCTAATAGAGGAGGGAAATGATGACCCCATTATAAATACTGCTCCATGCCATGTTCTCTGGCAACAGAATGTGTGAGCACGGCTGTGTGTGACTAACTGTAAGTTATCAGAGAAGATGTGAAAGCCAAGAAGGAAAGCAGTAAGAGGCTTTCATCACTTCAACTCCATTACATCTTGGTAAAATAACCACAACCGTGATCACATTTATAATACAGGACACTGCAAATATTTGTGTCTTTTTTTTTCGCTGGTGGGTAGCACAATTAACTATAAATACAGAATGCCTATACAATATCATCACTTTATAAATTTGTTTGGCTAAACCTGGACTGCAGTCTAAATTTCACTCTCCATTTTGGTCTGGTGTGTATCAGCTCGAGGGAAATATTGTGCTTTTTAGCAGCTAAATGCCCAATCAACATTGGGCAAGAGGCAGAATACACCCTGGACAGGTCACCAGTCTATCACAGGGCTGACATATACAAAAAATAGGAATCACATTAACACCTATGGGCAATTTAGAGTCACCAATTAACCTGCATGTCTTTGGTTGTGGAGTACGGACAGAATCCAGGCAGGCACAGGGAGGTGCATGCAAACTCCGCTGCAGAAGAGTCCTGGGCAAACCGGGTTCAAACCCAGAACCTTCTCACTGTGAGACAGCAGCGCTAACCACTGCCCTCATTTGATCCACTGTTAAAATAAAAAAAATATGGTTGGTACACAATAAAAGATTCAAACAACTATAACCCAGAAATCAAAGTTTTTTGCAGCAATAATAAATATTTATTATTAATCTATAATATAATCGAATATTATATTTATCCATCCAAATAATAATACTACACTCCCTTTAAGTTTATATTTATTATAATTTCTTACTTGTAAATACAATTCATACCATCATCCTCTCTCAGCCTCAGTGTTTTTGTTCTGAAAAGCTCAAATATATTTATTACAGAAAAATAAATATTTGAGGAATCAGAAAGAGCAAACATGAGAATGCCCCAAGCAACGGTAATCGCAGCAGTAAATCATGTTTTATCCACGCGGGCAGCTATGCCCATCAACATAAGCAACCATTCATTCAATTAATAACAGATTACACCATATTTCCAACAATCTCTGTCTTAGTTGGCGGAATGCTGTAGAACACTTTCGAGTTATAACAATGGAAATCTCCATCGCTTACCTCCAATCTGAATTCCTGCTGTTGTGGAAGAAGTGTCTTATAAACATTAAATCGTTATGGTACAAGCCATCATTAGCTCTTCTGTACTAGATGGAAACATTTTGTGATGTTCATCATCATCAAGTGTGCTTTCTTTATCTGTACAAGCTGTTGAGACTGATTGTACAGAACAAAGAGTAACTACTGTACTGCACCAAGGAAGAAACACAGAGTAGAGTCTTTCTCTTCAATTATCATGTGTTTTATGATTGTACTGAGAAACTCCACTGGAAGTTTAGGAGTATATTCTCTGAGCTCAGGCATATAATTGCAATTTATAGATAGGAAAAGTTATGATTACCATTTGTGACCATGGCGAAGTAAACTGAAGGGAGAGGAGAAAGTAATGATGGGAATTGAGATTAATGATGTCACATTATTGACAGGCGGTCAGAGCGAGAGAAAATGACATCACGGCGAACCAAAGGGGCAATGAGGGATGGAGAAGGGGAGAGCAAAGAGAAGAGTGGAAAAAGTTAGATGGGAAAAAGAGAGAGAGAGAGAAGGCAGAAGTTGAAAACAGAAAGTGGAGTAGAGAGCATCTCTGACCTCTGGCAGTCAAAGTCAGTGAACTCTCCAGTACTCCCCGGGCTCTGGAGGCATTAGTGGCCATTAACTCAAGACACAGGCCAGCATGGACAACTGCTGTCATAGTGCACAAGTGTGTCTGCATGAGATGCATGCCTATGTGTGTGGGTGCGCATGTGTTTCATGTGTAATTTAGAAGAGCTTTTTACTGGGAAGGTTGTGCATAAATTTCTAAAATAAGTGAGCTCACACAGACACTTTTACTAAGTCAAAACAATTGAGAGGAAGCAGCTGAGTATTACTTTGGACTACAAAGCAAATGCTCTTCAGAAATGTCATAATGTGTTACAGGTAAGAATCATTACAGTGCTTGTTCTAGTGTGTTTGGGTTCAGTTACTTGCACATCAGGGCTAATGAATAGGTTTGGAGATTATTGTGGCCAAAATGAGGTTCTGGCAGTGAAAATAAAATTTGAGACATTTTTGGTTTGTTTGTTATTTTAGGATAGTTGAAGAAGAAGCTAATTATGATGAGTAACATTCCGGTATTCGCAAATATTCAGCCTACAGTACCTGAGCATGAGCATCTGGTAACTGCTGGCCTGTACAGTTAGCTAGCAAAATACTGAATATGAAGTAACATTGGGTAGACAAGTTCTGGGAATACTGCCCTGCCTCCTTAGCCTCCAGTGAGGAACCCGTGAGCGAGCAAGCAAATGACTTGGCCTGCCTCCACCACTACTTGCTGCCTGGCATGACACAGCTCAAAAAGCTCACAGTAGCTTGCTCACTACAAGCATTGTGGAAAAAAGTAACCTGAGATTTTCTCAACCATTTTATGATTCTGTAGAGAAATGGGACTTCTTTTATATGTAATCTTTGCGGTAAAGGGACCTACAAAAGAAATCACATAAAGTACAATAATAGTATCCTCATGGACATTTAGTCACACCTTATGAGACTCGTTCCTATTGTACTACATCACTTCTTCTCGGCGATTTTCTGCAAATCACTACCCAACCTGTTCTGCTGGATTCATCAGACTGTGATCCTAAGAGCAGTGGAGTGTGTGTGGCAATTAAGGGATGTGATCAACACCTCTCAAAATCGGAAGCCGCGGGTACTCTGCCATCAGCAGTAATGCAGATGATGTACTGGACTGTGAAAATACTTGATTTACCAGGTAAAATCTATGTTGTAGTCACCTATGGTCATGAGCTTTGGTAATGGTCAAAATATTACAAACCAACCAAGTTTCCTTTACTGGTGGTCAGGCATCTGGCAGTAGCTTAGGGTCGCTATTTGCTCCTTCAGATGGAAAGAGAGGTCAGTAAAGGCTAGATATCTCCTGGACACCTTCCTGTGGCTGTTCAAGAATGTCCAACTGGGAGGATACTGAGGTTACACATATCCCATGGCAAAGGAGAGCATGTATGGGCTGTTGTTTAGCTTCCTGCATTGACCCAAATCCTGGATGGATGGATGGAAGGTGCTTCCATGAAAACTTTATTGTTAAGTTAAAGTACGCTTTGAGTTTGCACCTTGAGAATAAATGATCTCACGATCATACATAGTGTTCAATAGGTCTTCACTATACAAGGACTTATGTTTGTGGAGACTTTTACTTGCTGGCTGAAAAAAAATTCTGGATTGAGTTGTTTTTTACAGAAAACTGCAATGATTATTAACGTCAGTTTGTTGTCTACAGGCTATTAAATTATTTACTAATGTAAATATTGGCCAATTTACATTCATTTTGGAATTAGGAATTGCAATTCCTTGGAGGGACTAAATAAAACTGATTGCCATGTATACAATTCTCTATCGCATTCATTTGTGCCAGGCTGCAGCTTTCTTTCACCTCATGATATCCAGCCCTATCCACTTCACAATTCCCTTTAACTTTTCTGTTTTCTTCTCTTCTTGTTCACAAGTTCTACTATTTTCTCTTTACTTAAAGTCCAATAAAAGAAAGCCACAGCTTGTTTTCCGCCTCCTCCTCCTTCCTATTCACCCTGCAGTGTGGCGTTAGAGGCGATAACAATCAGACTTTTTGTCATCGGTGAATCATTCAAATATGAAGGCAGAGAGAAAGGACGAGAGGTCAATAATCTCTGATGGCGAGGTGGTGGCGCGGCTGACGTTTCCATCTAATTGCTCCTCCTCCACTCCTGGAAGTGGTAGAGATGAGGAAAACACGAGAGAGGGACAAGAGTGAGAAAGGGAGAAAGAGTGCATAAACGTAATAAGTCATTCAATGCTTCTTACTCACCTCTGATAATGATGGGATAGTCAGGCCTATTTGTAAGATCCTCTACTCCTCTTTGTCCTCACCGCGCAATATTTTCTCCTCAGTAAATATTAGCGTCGTCTCCTTCACTTGTAGACATAATAGACAAGAAAAAACACTACAGGCAGATTACGTTTTGGACAAAGTAAATAGTGACAGTTGCTCTACTTACACCCTCACTATAGCCTCATCATTAGGTCACTGTCTGTTCTTGAAATCGTCTGCGTTCCCCATATTTTCTCTCAGCAATAGTTTTAACAAAACCTGGGGAAATAATCGTCTTCTTCTGATGCGAGGTGTCTCTCCTGCTGGGCTTTAATGAGTTGTCAGCGTTTAAACTGCCATAATACTGATAGCTTCTACCTTTTGGCTGTGTGCATTCCAGCAACAGGCAAGCAGGTCTCTGCAGGCAGAACACCTGATCACTGGCGGTGTCAGAACACTAAAGTTCACTGACACCATTGCGCTTTGTCCAGTCTGCTACCCTTCATTTCATCAATTCTAATTCCATCACAGCTACTTTTATGGTGCATCATTTTTTGAATTCAGTTAGAAGAAGTTTATAGCCTGCCACAGTGTTGCTCCAGCATTACTCTGTGTCGCGAACTGTGAAGACAGCTAAAAGCTATGATCTTGAATACATTTTGCTGGGCCAATCAAGAGTCTTCCCAACAGATGCATCGAGATCATCAACTTTTAGGGGTAACCCTAACGGCAGATTTCCATTTATGATTAAAATTACTTTGACTGACCTAGATGAGCACCATCAATCATCGAGTTAGTAATCTACCGTTATTCTGTTCCTTTGCGGAAAAATTGTGTGTAGATTCAGCATATTTAGACACAGCACACCTTTTAACATGCTCCCAATTACTAAGAATAACCTTGGAACCTGACGGTGAATCGTCAGAGAATCTGGGAGTAATGTTAACTTAAGTCTGAACTTTCACAAGTGCCCGGTTATTCAGTGTTGTTTTTGAAAGTATCTAAAATCAAACATTTATACCTAAGTCTAGAGAAAGTTGTAAATGTGTCCTTTTTATATACAGTCTATGTTCATGCCTTTATTTCATCCATCTTGATTACTGTGACTCTGCTCACTAAATTATACAATTGGTCCCAAATGCAGCTGTAACTTTTAGCTGAAACTATGAAGAAGAAAACACATTACTCAATTTTGCTTCTTTCACTGACTTCCCATTAGCACAGGTACAGTTCAAAATTCTATTTATCACTTTTCAAGCCATTAAATGGATCAGCTTCAAACTATATATATCTAGCTTTACTAAGTTCTCATATAAAGCCATTGGGTATATAGGTGATGAATCTGACAAAGTTATCTCAAGGACTTTCCACCATGAGCAAGCACTCAACTGTCCTTTAACAAAGCTACATAATTTTTTTATCCTCTGTCCAATATTATGTTTATAAATTTTACTATTTAATGTGTAATCATCATATTGCATTTCATTGTAATCTGTTTTTTGTTTCTAGTTATCAATTACAATCCCGAGAGGATGATACACTGCTGAAACTTTAATTTGGCAAGAAAAACACCTCTCTCACTTTTTGGTCAATGACCACACACACACCCAGAAGGCAGCGCAAAATGCTTAACTCTTGCGTAACTATGGAGAGTGTCAACCATGAAGCCAGTAGCAAAAAATAAACCATCAAGTAAATAATAAAAAAGTCATCAACTGCAAAGTGAAAGGATGCGATTTTAGATACAAGTCTGTCAATGACAAACAACACAAAAGGGTTACATTAAGTTATTCCTTACTTTTCTAGAAACTCATTGAACACCATTAAACCATGAAAGCATTATTGTTTAGTGCAAATGAACAAAATTAAACAACAGTATGAGAGGCTTGTGTGGATGCAGTTTGAGGTTATAGGAGACAAAACATAAAACTGCCAGGCTGAATAGTTTCTCGGTGGATCAGTTTTTGTTTGAAGGAGATTCTCTGAGTTAAAGGCCTTTCTAGTCTTGCCTGAGGAAAGTTATGACAGGACTTCATAGTCCAAAAAACAGGTGCTTGGTTGATTTTGTCCCTACCTAGCCAACCTTGCATTTAATATCCAGAAATAATAGTAGTTTCTTTGAGCTTCTCTTCTTACCTTGTACTGAGCTACTGCCCGTAGATCAGCAGGAATGTATCTGATTTGTTAGTTTCTCTAAAATATTTAATAAAGGCCAAGAGTTATCTGTATTCATGACCCATGAGCTCCATATTTTTAGACCCATTGATCCTTTTGGAAATTGAATGCAATGAAATTTAATTTAATTTAATGGAGCAAGGTGGTGAATATTGCCCTATTTCAGTGGTCTGAAATTTGAACAAAAATGTGAAGATGAAGACAAACAAAGAACCTGGAGGAAGAAATGGAATTTCTACCCTTTTATCCTCAGACAACATTTAATGAAAAGACTTACATTTTCCTTACTTGTCTTTGTCTTTTTGTTTAAATTTGAGGACTTAACTGGCTAATTTGCGAGGATTTACTACAGTCCTTTCATCAAATATAAATGACCATTGACTCTCACCATTCTGCATTATCTCCACTAACCTGCACAAGGAACCAGGGAGATGAGCTGGGAACCAGGGATTACCACTGTGGGAATGATCTTCTTGGCTTGAGACAGCACCTTACCTACATGGATGAGGAAGGATGTTGGTAAAAATAATAAAATCCTTCAAATTTAGGGAATTGTTGGCATGAGGAAATAACCCTGAGCATTCTCTGTAGTTGCTTCCATATAAAATATCAGCACTGACCTTCCAGTGAAATTCTGGATACATGCTTGGACAGAAAAGATTTAAACAAAAAAGAATGCAATGAATGACCATCCTTTGGTTTGGAGAATTGCTTCTCACCTCTATATTTAATGTCAGCAGGCATTGCTCCTGCTCTGGAAAGAAATATGAAACAATTTTGGACATGCTGTGAACATGGAGTAAGAAGTAAATGGCAGGTGGACATTCCTTGTTGATCATCACTCAAAGAGATACCTCTTGTCAATACTTGCACAAGTTCACACAGTTTAATTTCAATACTCTATCAACACCTCCTCCTCACTGCTATTCCTGATTATTTTTGACACTGCTTTCCTCAAGCCTGCATGGAAATATTAATATATTCACTTATCAAATGAAAATCGGCATGCAGAGAGTTTGCTCGCGTGTAGACATTCAATGAAGAGTAATTTCGTGATGGTCTAGAAAATACTGATTATTAACATTTCAAACGGGACCGTACATTTTACTTTTGCAGAAATTTTGTGCCTATCAATTACCAGGACCAATAATGTCTTCTGATAACATTGCCAAATCCTTTCTGAACTTCTGTGCATACTGGTACCTGAAGAATACCGACAACAAAGCAGGCCTCTGTATTTCATTAACACAGTGCCATTTTGTACATTTGAACCTTACCAATACAGCAATAACATGGTGCCATTTTTAATTCAAACCCACTGATACAATAATTCATCTATTAATATTCATGTAGAAACATTAATTAACTTACTTCACTTTCTGTTTAAAGATGCACAGACAGTATCATCTTGAGGCTGTAAGCTATATATATCAAAATGATAGATTTCCAAAGTGAGAGGCTATTTTGGAGCCTCTGGTTCCACAAGTCAAGTCCCATTTATTCTTCCCAAGGTAATGTTATGATTGGCGGCTGAAGCAATTCCGACTTGGGTCAGCATTAAACTCTCAGTGCAAAGATTAACAACTGTGTTGGAAAATATCTAACACTTTGTTAGAAAGTGTAAGTTACAAGTATATTTACTTAAAAACTTTTGAGGAGAGGAGTAAACTACAACTAAAGGTGCATGTGTGACATGAAACATCCAATCACCACTAAATGGCATTCAGAAACTAATAATAAAAGCAGCTTAAATGAATCTAATTTCAGAATCTGAGTGAATTTCACAAATTGAACACTGGACTGTTATAAATTCACTACTGCTCTTCACAGCATTGGCAGCTGAGGCTGTAGCATTTAGAACCAAACAACATTTGTATTTCTCAAATACAAAGCAGAAACAATTAAAACTGGTGGTCTGTAAATATCAAATTATTTACATTATGTGAGGATCCTGTGTTTCTTTGTTAAGCAACACTGATGATACTATTTAAAGAAATGTTTGAAATGGGATTACAGAATGGAAACACCAGAGCCAGTGACAATATCATTTCATAGCTCTATGGATTGTGTTCTATTTCTCCTATAATGATCTGCTCAAGGACGTTTTTCACTGTGTCTGTTGCTTTTTTTTTTCTTTTTCATTTTTTTTTTTATTATTAGGATTATTCAAAAATATAGAACCAATTTTACAGCAAACTTGGTGGAGAGGGTGGAGCATGGGCCAAGGGAGGAACCCATTATATTTTGGTGTGGATCAGTTCAAGGCTGATATGACAAATAAATGTTCATGTTATCAACTTCCTTTTTTCCTTTTCCTTTTCATATAAGAGCTAGACAGACGTATAGGATTGTTTACAGCCTTGGCAGAAATATGTATGGTCTAAACCAGATTCTCAAAAACAGACCTCAGAGCAACAATGGCCGTTACCATTTACAGCTCAGACCACATTTGGAACATGGATGGCAATTTGTAATGTGCAGCATTTAAACAAAATATATGTAATTAACTACAGGTCTGAAAGAGAGAGACAAACAGTGAATGTGGGTGAGACATGAACACAACAAACTAAACCATTGCTATTTTATGTGATACTTAATGGGACTGTATATTATGCTGGAAGACAATGCATTTATATACAGCCTCTCAATTTTTTCTAAATGACATTTCATCTCGTGATGAAGATGACATTTATGTTGTATTTACAGTGGCTCTGTATAGCAGGGTTATAAAGACAGAGCCAAACACAGAGACATAAAAAGAAATGAAAAGACAAAAACAAACTCAAAAGTAGGGAGACTGGAGGTGGGGAGGATGGAGGTGAAGTTAAGACCTTTCACAGCAGATATGACAAGTTGGAATTAAATCTCTGAGACTTTAAAGTCAAATCACTGCAGCTGAGATGAGAAGATTGAGTGATGGAAGGATGGAAAGGCAGAACAGAAGCGAAGGGTTAGAGATTAGTGAGTTATGGAGAAGAAAATGGAAGACATGTGGGATGTAGAGAAAAACTCGCATGTGTGTATGTGTGGAAAATTAGTACATCCATGCTCAGTTTGCATAGGACCAGCAGTGGCAAGGTTAAGCAGTGAGTATAGCAGCCATGAATGACAACAAGAACACACACACACACACACACACACACACATACACACACACACACACACACACACACAACCACACACACAGTTCCCCGAACATACAATGTGGTCATAATAACCATTTCTTAGCCTCCACGAGAACGTGCACATTTATGGTTCCGCAGTCTCTGACTCCTAATTAAACAGATTAATCTAATTTAAGTTAACCCTTTGGCTGTTGGTGAACAGACAGCTGAACTGGAGTCATCTGCCTCTGCTCTGTCTGATCACTCCTCAGAGGAACTTGCACTAATACAGCCATTTATCTCCCCTGACACACACACACACACGCACGACTATACACAGAGACAGAAACGGGCCAAATCAATTTGCAATAGACTTAACAACGGAGCAGAGGACGGGATAAGGAAGTTGCTCACAGTCATTAATAATGACAAAGCAGCAGGCAGCATGGATTCACACAGTGAGATGGAAATCACAGGAATGCTGTGTTCAGTTGATATTGGAAAGACTGTGGGAATAAGTTCATGGCTAACATTACAAATCTGTATTTTGGTGTTTAAACTTTAAAGACAAAGTGACAGTGATCAATACGTTTGTTGCTCAGTACAGGTATCTTTTAGGAGTCAGTATATCTTTGTAGTCTTGACACATTACATCATTCAAGTGAGGGCACACACTTTTGGACAGTCTCTCCTAAAAGGCAATCCTATAGTTGCGCTAACAAAAACAAAAAGTTCAAACCCTGTCATACTTTAACATTCTGAGTACACTGTGTACAATAACTGTGAATGTCAGATTGTCAGTTTGAGAAAGTTACAAAAATTGGCACACACAGCCTCCCCACTTCCAGTGTCAGGAAGGGGGTTTCAAATACTATGAAACGATCCCACAAGCACCTGACTGGATGTGAAACGGGGATGTGGCTCATGGACAGCACCTTAACCCCTGCACTACCAGTGTGTCCCAAGGTAACCCTATTCAGACCAATTATTATCTACACTTGCTGGTGAGTTTCAGCATTCAGGTCAGACACATCAGTCAATCATCAAGCCTTTAGTTCTTAAGTAGAACTTACTGTACAACTGTAAGTTGAATGTACCTGTGTGTGTTATTTCTCATGATACATCTGTGTCGTGAAGTATTTATTTATGAATCACTCCAGTTCTGCAAGCGCACTTAAGACTTCTTTCATCGCTTTAAGAAAAAAATCTAAAACATCATGTATGTTCAATTATTGCATTTACTGGGATCGGAATGGCCCATTATATTTGAAGTGTTGGAGTAATGCTACTTAATGGAAAATTCAGGTATTTCAACCGGGCATATGTCTCAGAAATGCAGCTAATTGTGCTAACTTTGCACTTCACATGCAATTAGCCATAATGGCAAGTTGCTACTTGGTTGATTCATATGAAAATGATGCTTCTTGCTGTAGGAGGCTTGCACAGCCTTCCATGATATGCACTGTTTTCCTAGTTTTCCTTGCGTTTTTTTTATCCCAAGAAATGCTTCAGATATTCAGAAAGTTGTCAGAACTGCATGAAAAAAGGCAGTCCTTACACTGCACTGATTCTTCAAACTACTATTAGCTGCTGGAAGGTGCCACTACGGCTGATGAGGATGTAGGTGAAGGGCTGGATGGAATGTAGCTCCACAACTTGTTTATTGAAGATTATAATAGACATACAAAGGCCTGGTCTGGCTTTTTTTTTGGGGGGGGGGGGGTTCACCTTTATTTTAGATAGGACAGTGGAGATGAGACAGGAAACAGGGAGAGAATGACACGCAGTAAAGGTCCAGCCGAACCAGGAGTCGATCCGGGGACCAGCTGCTTAGGGCACTTAAGCCCATGTGGTACGCGCCCCAACCATTCGGCTACGGGGGCGCCCCATACTCTGGCATATTTTGATCAGTCTACTTGCCACCTCTTTCTCCCAAAAATACCTCTTAGAGGCCAGTTCTCCCCTGCAGGAATCTGTTGTGCTACTTACCAAACAAGTCGTCCCTGGCCAGGGCGTAGAGGATGCGTGAGGCTCCAATGAGGTTGCTCATGGCAGCAGAGAGCGTGGAGGAATAAACTCCGATGGTGACGAATGGGTTCCAGATGTTAATGTCCCTCAGGAAACTGTAATCCCTCTGAAGCAGGACACTGTGAAGGTTTTGAGAATAAAATTCAACACATCACGGAAATAATCATGAATGGTTGTTTGTTTCTGGCCTTTAAAATGGACCAAGTAAAAAGAAACCCATTCTTTTTTTTCTTTTATGCATCTTTAATTTAATTATAATTACAGGACAGAGAGACATAACAAAAGGATAAAGATTATGTAAGATATGATAAAGGTCTTTGGGCAGAATTCAACTCAGATCGTCATAGTACTGTGTACTGCTTAGCAAACTGAGCTAAGACACCCAATTACTGTCATTTCATCCGCAGGATGCAACTGAAAAACTGGAAAAACTCCATTGGCTGTTCAAAGCTCAGGAAAAGGCCAGTAAATACACCTTGGATTGGGCAACCTTGACATTTCAATTACTTTAAATAATAAGTATAAATACACACGCACACACACACACACACACACACACACACACAAACTGAACAAAATGAACAAAAACTATAGTAACATTTATTGTTTTCTGTTATTGTGTATTTACTGTCAGCTTTGAAGGTTGGTATATCATTATATATTTTCTATCTTTCTATCTTTATTATAAAATGTTTCAGTTTCTGTGTTTAATGGGTCAGGTTTATCAGATTTTTATACTTGTACATAATAATTATAATTGTACATACATAATTATATTCAAGTAGTAAATGTGTACATTAGTATCTGCCTCTAAAATCCAGTATCAGTAGTGTGTTTTTTGTCTTTACTTCAGAAAAACACAAAAACCTGCAACTCCAACAAACAACCTAGCACTGAAAATCTTGCAACAACATGAAAAAGATTAGACCAGCCACCTCTGCAGCTATACAGTGTTTATCGTTCTATAACATTCATATCAAGAGATCAAAATCAAGTAGTCCAAAAGGTTGAGTGTCATTTCAAACTCATTTGTTCTGGGGGGACAAAACGTGCCAATGTTCAATGAAAAAGAACAAGATCAAAAAGGAAGTGATGATTACTCTGCCAGGGAGCCTAATCATGAGATCCTGGAATAAGGGGCTCACTCCGCTGAGTGTGTGCATGTATGTGTGTATATGTATGTGTGTGTGTGTGTGTGTGTATGTGGTAAGAGATGCTGCACTAGACATGGATACAGAGAGATCAGAGGGTGCAAAAACCACAGCAGGGTGTGCATGATTACGGCCTGCCCCCCACCTCTTTTCAATACAACACAGCTAGAGAGGAGAATTAGAGTGCAAAGTATTTCCCCCTCTCTCTCTCTCTCTCTCTCTCGATCCAACTCAATCTTTCTTTGTGTTTCAAGGCACATACACATACATGCATGCACACACACATACATACACACCCAATCCATCTATTCCCCTCCCTCATCATCTTCAACCCTACATCGTGATGTTTTTAAAACCCATTCAAGGGTTTTTTCTTGTTATGAGTCTTAGTCCTCCTCCTTTCATTTTATTTCTGCTTGTACCAGTGTCCATTCCCTCTATCTTTTTCTTCCCCCCTCTCTCTCTCTCTTTCTCTTGTAATTAAGAGTCTCATCACGTTTTCTTTCAGGTCCAGTGATTTTAATACTTATTATCATGGCCCTATTAAGTATTGTTCACTCCATCCAAAGATCTGAGCACACTATTATTTCACATAGAGCCCGAGAGGCAGGAAAGCACGCACGCACGCACATGCACACACACAACCACACACAAACACACACAGGCTTTTGCATTGCCACAAATCAACTAAACAAAGGTTCTATGGAGAAGTTAACATCACCCTCGAAATTAGGAAATGCCAACTACTTTGTTTATTTGGTGTGTGTGTGAATGTGTGTGTTTGTGTGTGGTATGAGCTCTGCAGTGAAAAGTTTATGAACCATTGCTTTAATCAGTCTCTGACATATTCATAAGACCAAAAAACTGTTCAATGGTCTGATACACAAGCACGTATGTGCGTTTGTCACAAACAAAAAAAAAGGGAATCATGGGGAAAAAAGTGCTAAGCATGATGAGGAATTAAAGTGTGTGCGTGTGTGAGAGAGGTGAGTGATGATGTGGGTCAAAACTTATAGGCTGATTATTAATTTCTCTGACGTGCAGCAGGAGCAAAATAAATCTCAAAAAGCTTGACATTTCCAAACTGGCTCTCAAAAACAAAGCCACGGCAAACTGGGTGACAGCTATGACAAATGGTGTGTGTGTGGTTGTAGATAGAGAGAGAGGTTGTCCATGTGTTGGGTCATAACATAATGATAAAAAAAAATGTAGTCTATGTCTTATAATTTTGTGTTTCCTCCGAAGCTGTGTATTCATTACCAAGGGAGTATTGCTTATAAGTGACTCAGTGTGTGTGTGTGTGTGTGTGTGTGTGTGTGTGTGGCCTGGATAGTAATTATTGATCAGATCACCCAGCTGAAATGAGCTCTGCCATCCAAATAAAGAGGAGAACAAAAGCGTGAGGGAACGAGTGACAGATTAAAAGAGCTCGTTTAGAGAAGAGGAGGAAACAAAGCTAAACGACTAAAAGGAGCCCACAGAGATTGTTTGGCTGATTGTTCTCGTTCCTCCCGGCCCACTCCATCCTTCAGCTCATTTGTTTACCATTTTTATTCATGCCCTCATTTGTGTATTCATGCGTATTCATCTTTTAATCCATCATTTCATGTGGTTGTGCTTCTGATAATTCACCAGTGCTTTGGTCGAACATTATGGATTAATTATCTGTGATTTTTCAAATGGGATGAAAAATGAAGTGCTGACACCAGGAGTGTGTGTGTGTGTGTGTGTGTGTGTGTGTGCATAAACATCAGCATAAACATTCCCATCACAAAAAGAGCTTATGCTGCTGTGATCGTGGTCGTCTCAGCTCAGAGGGTCGAGGTCACTCCTCATCAGGACTAACACAACAATTCAGGATCATCTAGTTTAATGATCCTGAAGAAAAAGGCCTCAGAATGTCCAATAAATGCTCAAGTGGGATCAGAGCTAGTTACTGAGATGGCTCTGGCTTATGGCTAACATCAATGTTTTGCTCATTGCACCATTATGTGACCATTTGTGCCTCTGCAATATGGACACGGTCCTGTAAGTCAATACTCTGCCTCCCTGTAGAATGTAAAGGTTAGTCCATCTCTATCAACATTACAAGGACAGCATTTATTGTTACTGTATTTTTTCTTTTGTCTGGCCATCTCTCTGTGTTTGCAAACGGGGATGGGCAGATACAGTGCTGCTGTTTGTAGATAAAAGCTGATGTCAGAAATATGTCACCATAGCTCCCCCTATATTTGATATATTTAGTGATTTCCCCCAGACCTGCACTCTCTCCTCTGAGAAATACTCAGAATTAAAGGTATACTGATCAATATTTTCTTCATCAACAGAGAATTAAAGGACTAATATGAGAGAGGTCACTCATGGTGATGAACATAGTGAGAATTTTGACCCAGCTCTGCACCTCTACAGTCCTTCTTAGCCTATTTGATCTCTTTGTTTTGGTTTAACAAACTGAAAATTCTATTCATCAGCTGTTTCCCACTGCACACTACCTGCCCAGGACCAAACAACAGACCATTAGTGACCAGCTGGTAAAGAAAGTCAGACATCTAAAAATGTAATAGCAAAGAGCTAAAATGAGATTTTTCTGGATTTCCAGTGGACAAGACATCAAATGAATGCTAATGTTGCTTTGTGTCAGATTATCATTATTATTATTATTATTATTATTATTATTATATTTTTCATTATCTCAGGTGCCTATTCCATGGGATTTTTAAAAACATGGGATACAAAACACCCTCCATTGTGTCATCATTTTACTTCCGGTTATAGGGGTTCCAGTTAAACGTGAAATTTACGATCAATTATTGTTCACAGCTGGTGGACCCATAAGAGATAGAAAAGAATGGTCAGAATCAAAGCAGCAAGAATGGAATATCCTGATTTTTAGTCTCTAGCATGGTCAAGCTCCAAAAACACAACATCTTCCATTAAACGCCCCTGTCTCCTAAATACCCACCTCATTCAAAAGTCTCAAGCCTAAGCTGGGGTTGTTTTTTAAAACTTTGAAGGCGTGCCACAGACGACTTTATACAACTGTTTTCTGGTTGAGTGTAACATGTGTGACATTAGTGGAGTGTCCCTTTAAAGGCCCTCTTTTTAAGGTTGGTAAGATCATAAGTATTACGTGATCAGCAGAATCAAACTCACACTTACAGTAGTTTAGGGTTTCTGGTATTAAATGAATACTATACAAAGAATATGTCTGCACTTTTTAAGTGTATCATTATCCTAACCAATTTGAATTTAATGGGTACAAATTAAATTCTAAAGGAAACCCCTCAGCTGAAAAAGGTGACAATTCTGTGGCCCAATTTTCCACCATGCCAGAGGAGAAAACAAAAACAGCCATAGCCCAAATCCACAGAGAACACAACAGCCCAAACATGTGAATCTCAATTCGCAAAAGACCTGTGTTACCTTTACAGCCTGTATGTGGCCTGGTGTGTGTTGAATGAACTCAGGCCTCTTAGAGACGACTGAATCGACTCCATGGCAACAAATGCATCCACACAGAATTACACCCTTCACTGCTGGGATTTAGTGTTGGTCTTTAGCCTCACTTCACCTTGACCCTGTAGGTAACTTCTAGACTGTAGCCCCAGTACACAAGGGGTGAGGAAGAGATACAGACACATGAAGAAACAGCAGAGGAAAAGGAGGGAAACAGAAAGTAAAAAGGGAGGCAGAGAGGGGTTGTAAGAGTCAGAGAGAGGGAGGGAGAGGGAGAGTTAAGTGCTCTCAGGGGAATAGACTGTGGTTAAGGATTATTAAATGGGATCAATAACTAACAAGACCTCGGTGCACACTACCTCCTTCTCTCTGCACGCCCTCTTTTCTACCCTCCCTCCGTGTCTCTCTCCAAACATTTCACATGGTCACTGCATGTCTCTGCTTTTCAGGGGCCCATCTTCTTTTTCACATTTAAAAATGTTTATCAAATTTTTCCTGATACTCATCTCATATTACAGCTGCTCTCCATTTCAGCATTTCCAATTTTCAGCCACTCCATTCAGACATTTTGTACACCAACGTCCAATTTCTAGCCTCTTGTTTGTATTACTCACTTGCCCTCAATGATTCTAACTCTGTTACTGATACGAGATAGCAATATCACCAGCTGCGTTTTCAGATTTTCAGGGAGAAATACTGAATATTACTAAATTGTTTTTTCAATCACATTGTGGTGACAAATGTAATTGCTGGTAGAATTATGTTTACAGACCATCCCATCTGTGGTTGGGTTTTCACAACAAAAGAACTTTGGTAAAGCTTAGGGGAAAATGGTTTTGGTTAAACGCAAATAAAAATGTTGTGTCTAAAGTCTCTGCAAAGTTTTTTCCTGTATTAAGTTGTGAGTCCCTAAACATGACCATAAAAAGTTTAATAATGCTGTGAAATAAAAAATTCAGCATTCAGTAAATTCAATACTTATATATTTGTGACATTAATTAACAATATTATCCTCATTATATTAACAGAAAACAGAATCTGGCTGGCATTATATTTCCTTCAAAACATAACTGCTGTTGCAAATTAGTTGTGTATGAATGTAATTTCCAGAAGACAGGGTTGCCATCACAGGACAATAAACATCTCAAGTGAAACCCACAACACGATAAATAAAACATGAAGAGAGTATAAACCAGAACTTCCTGGTTCTGGTCTGAAAGTAAGAAAATCTTATTTAAAATCACAACTTAACACAAAACACTAAAAATCCTGCTTTAAAACAAAACAAAACAAAAACAAACTAATCACGACTGTTTGTTCAAGCTGCTTTTTACAATGATTTCTCACAAGCCAGTTACAATTGCAGGTTTAATGTCACCAGGCACAGGAGAGGGTCCATGGGACAGGAAGTCCAAATGATGCATGTTTCTAAACGACAAATATTATAGCCAAAAAGTTGGAAAAATGACACTGGAAAAGAGTGTGGGTGGATATCATGAATAATGGAGAAACACACACCAGAGGCATATTGGCACACATCCACTCATCAGGACTCCTACTGTCACTGTCCACTGCACACTGCCCCACTTCCAGGGGATAAACTTTCCAGTTGCATTTATTTTAATCACATTTATTCCCCAAATCTGACCTGATCAGTAGACTTTTCATTTAATTTCACTTTATTCATTCAGCCTGTTAGTTAGTTGTTTTCTGTTTGGGAGTGAGGTTATTTTGCTGTTTTACCCAAACCATTAGGAAGCAAATAACATACCTGTCCAGCTGCCATCATTTTCAGTTGACATGGAAGCTGTGGCAGGAGCAGCTAACCTGATGTTTTTAACATTGACCAAACAAACTGTAAATCTAGAAGATTTTCCATTTTATAAGATTTTCTATTTTCTCCTTTTTAAGGAGATGCAAACTTGATGTGTTCTCTAGATTTGCTGAGATAGCCAGAGTCAGCACTGAGTTACAGAAGGAGCTTGCCCAGAGGTAATGTCAGGACACTCTCTAATCATCAGTGCTTGTGTGGAATTTGATCAAAATGTTAAATTAGAATTCAAGTTGAGTACTCCCCACAGACAACAGGGAGAGGTATTTATAAATTACAATAAACAGCTATAGTGCCTTTTTAAATAAAATGCCCAATATCTAAAGCTTTCTGTCACCCAAATCCTCCCTTTCTCTTCTGTCAGTTGCTCTTCATCCCTGTGTCTCTCCCTCCAGTCCCTGCAGCTTTTCATTCAGACAGGACATGTTGTTGAAGATTTGGCCTGCACTACCACTATTGTTGGGGGGGGGGGGGGCTGACAATGTGAGGGGACGAAAGTGAGGGGACGGAAGTGACTGGAATCTCTGCAGTGGAGAGAGATAGGGAGTGAATAACAAAAGGAGGGAGTGTGTGGATGGATGGATGAATGATAGACAGAGAGAGGTGGGAGAAAGGAGAGAGGGAGGCCAAGAATGCTGCTGGTGGGTGATAGTGCCAAGAGAAAGGGATGGGGGTAAGGTGAGGAGAGAGAGGATGCTGGACTTGTTGCCTTACAGTGACAACAGTGTCAACAAGGAAGAAGAGAAAGCCTGAGATTGAGGGGAAAGCATAGAAAGAAGGAGAGAAACCACAGCATGAGCAATCGCACTCGAGCCTCCTGAACCTTTTCTAACAAACAAAACTGAGAACTGAGAGAGCTAAAAAGTTACTGGACTACAAAAACAAGAATAAAAACAGAATATTCATGTTCACTTTGCCTTTGCACCCCCACAATATTTTTATTTTCAGTTTCTCCTGCACATGGCTAGAGTTAAGGAAAAGTTTGACATTTTGGGAAATACTGTTGCTTTCTTTTATGTTCGATGACAAGACGGATGAGAGATTCCATTAATATGTCTATATGCTAAAAATAAACCCACTAACAGTTGACAATTAGTGGACGGAAAAAGGGTGGGGTGTCTGTTGGTCTGGTTGAAAAAAATCCACTAGCCAGCACCTCTAAAATTCAGTAATTAAAGGAGTGCTTTATAATAAACTAAGCTAACCATAGGGGCGGCTGTGGCTCAGGAGGTAGAGTGGTCTCCGGCTCCTCCAGTGTGCATGCCGAAGTATCCTTGGGCAAGATACTGAATCCCAAAATCGCCCCTGATGTGTGTGTGCATCAGTGTATGAATGTGGTGAATGTGACCTGTAGTGTGAAGCGCTTTGAGTGGTCAATCCGACTAGAAAAGCGCTATATAAGTACAGTCCATTTACCATTTACCATCTCCTCGCTATACCTTCTTAGGTATCTCTAAGGACCCTGCTGACCCTCCCATAGGACCGCTCTACAATACACAGGCAAAAAAGTAACTAATAATCCACTATATGTTTTAGTTGTTATTGTATTTAAGCAGTGCAGGCACTGACAAACCTGCAAGTAATCAATTTACCAAAAACCACTGACATGAAGTGAACCCTGAGCTTTCAGCCTTGCTCTGAACTGTCTCTTGCAATGTTTAAAGCGTAAATCTGTGACTAGTGTGTCAGGATGTTTGCTCACATACTATCCTATTTCAAGTATAGACTTTTTTCACCATTTGGTTAGTCTTACTAAACTTCTTGGGAATTCAGGGAACCTGTGGATAATGTTTTAAGAGATTTCTTCTAGATTCTGCCATCTTTAAGCAACTATGTGCAGAATATGTATGTGACTACAGAATTTTCCAGTTAGTCATTTTAATGTTATGAGCTTCTGTTGGGAAAATAATTTCAACAACCCTGGTGAAAATTCAGTTTCAGTTGAAATGCAGTTTCCTTGTCTTGACCACACCCACAGTCACACCAGCAGATTAAACCTGGTAATATCATGTCCGTTCTCCCTCACACCTTCACTTTAATCACAGAATGTTTCTAGTTTAGGGTTAATTTTGGGTTATGTTCAGTCAGTTACCATGCATACCATAATAGCCAAAGCAGTTTTACTGTACGTTTACATTAGTAAGCAATTTAGCTAACTATCTTGTTGTTAAATTAAATGTTTTTGTTAATATTGTTGGCAAAGTACCTGTAAAAATGAAATTAAAATTGACTTGCTTTGTCTGTTTCGTCTTTTTGAAATTGCAAAATGTGACTTTAAGAAAATAATGCAGCACTTGTCTTGGCCCATCAGTTGCCCCATAACTTCCTCTTGCCGCTGGTATGTTTTTTAATCAGTTGGTTGCAAGTATGAAAAATGGCAGCTGTGTAATTCACCACTCCAAGACATTTACTACTGCAAACTCAACCTCAATAGTTTGTGACCCATCATGAAATACTATCTGGGTCACAGGAGTTTTTAGGAGGGAACTATGGCAAAAAAAAAAAAAAAACAGTTGGAACCAGGACTCTCAGGTGGGTAGAGGGTAAAGGTCCATGATTTATTGAGGAGAAGGGGTTAAAGTGGGAGAAAGGATACTTAATGAGTAAGGTAGTGAACAAAAGTATGTGACTGAAAAATCTGTGGGGGGGGGGTATAGAATAAGAAAACAGAGGAATGGAAATGGAAACCAACAGTGTGTGGGTGAAGAGAGAGAGCAGAAATACAGCAAAAGAAAAGCAAAGTGATGTGTTGAAAGATGAGACTTTTCTGGAAAAAATGAAAATTATGCGTAGTGTGTGTGTGTGTGTGTGTGTGTGTGTGTGTGTCGAGGGGGCCCAGCAGAAGAGAGATGAGAGACAGAGGCACTTCGGGGGGTGTACAGATTGCACACACATTCACAAGGCTGCATGTCAGAGATAGCACAACAAAAGAAGGCCCAGCAGATTCAAATTAATATAATTATCAAGTCAGTTATTAATACAAAAGCTTCTATAGCATGGGGCGGCTTAGCCCACAGGTCACTGACGCGCAGCACTGTGGAGAAGGAGCAGAAACACAAGTGTGTATAGTGTATGGACTCACATACACAAAAAAAAAGTCAATCAAACAAAGACAGAAACCCCCACAGTTAGACATCCCCAACACACACACACACACACACACACTAAAGCAGTTAGTTAATGTTCCAGCATGAAACCAGTTCTAAAATAATAAGAAACTGTGGAGCAGCAGAGTGAGTTGTCATGCTCACTCTGTTGCTTAAAGTGCAGATTTAAGTTTCTAATCCACACACACACACACACATACACACAGACTACCAAAAGAGCTTGATAAAGTAGCGACAGGTCAATCTGTCATGGCTGGCTAGCTGGTCACATGAGGTTAATAGATTCCCCTCTATCTCACACCCCCTCAGCCTTCATCGCCATCATCACTGGCCCTCTTACCATACTGGCATATCATCAGCGATAATCTCAAAACAGACAAAATATGGCACCAGTCTATTAACAGTGACCTGGAAACCAGTTGTACGGCTTTTACATCCAAATGAGCTTCATTTTCTTTGCAGTGCTAATAGCTGTGAAGCAGAAAATGTGCTCATACAGCTGTGAAAAAAAAAACCACTCAGTACTGTTAGTGCATCTGCAAAGTCAATCTCACAGTGTGGAGCGGGTGTAAATTTCCACAGTATTCCATAACTAAGTTGCATTACCTAGCTGGAATGCTTCTATATTAAATGTGTGATAAAGGCTAAAATATGTCTTTTCTGCTATATTTCTTTAGAGTGAGCTGTTTCTAAAATCCTGTGAATCTTGTGACTTGTGGAGATCATTTCCCAAATCTCCTAACTTTCACCTCCTAAAGCTCTCTAACCAAAGATCCATGATTTTCCAGGACTTTCATGACCGCTGAGAACTCTACATACAGGGTATAATGAAAGGGTACTGGCTGTTGAGGTACGTCATGCAGTAGTTCATGTTAAAACCAAGTCTGAACTGACTGAAGGTGTCAGCTTTGGGTTAAACTACCTCATCCCTCGTTATAATGAGCACACACTGACAATCCCCATCTCCCTGTCTCACACCTGAACGAGGGAACTGATGTGAGATCGACACACGCTGACACAGGTAGGCAGTTGGAAAGAGGTACCCTAACTGTGCAGTATAATCATTTTCAATGGCCACTCCCACCTCCCTGACATTCACTTTTAAATATAATCTTAACTGCTTTGCCTTTTAAAATTATGAGGCAGAAGTACTATTTGTCAAAGGTAGCAATTTAGAAGGGCCTCATGTAAAGGTTAGTTTACCACTTTAAATCTTCCTTTTAAAATGGAGCACAGCTGGTTGGTAAGAGAGCAGGACTGCCACCCTTTGGACAACTGGGACAACTACAACTGAATTTTCCTTTTGCTTTTATGAACAATCTCTCATTGGAAACTTTGTTTAAAATGTACATTTTTTTCAAAATAGAAACATCTAGTTGGAATCAAACATAACTCTGACACTATTATTACCATACTAAACTCATTCTGTTACAATTACATCAGCTTCCAGTAACACTATATTTTAACCCCTCCAATCAGCAGCTGTGAGCAGTGTGTAAAAGTTTAAATGGTTTCACTAAAATGTAATTTAGGCTTATACAAGGACAAGTGTTTAAACAGAGAGATTTCTGAGGAATTTTCACAAAATGCTTACTGTGAGGTATGTGATCTTGAGCTACTAATGGATAGGCTTCAGTTTCCTCATTCCTGAGCTCTTTTGTACTTGATAAATGGATGTCACTGGAGTTCTTGTGCTGTAATATATATTGATTATTTTCAAAATTCCATGGACATTTTTGTGAAGCTACAAATGTGATCTGTTTACACATCATAACTAGTGTATAAATAAATAATGATTATTTTACATTACTATAATTACTTTTTCTTTGCTCTAATGACAACTGAGCAAACTCTCTCCTCTGATGTATGCCATGAGATCAAGGAGTAAATTGGTAGGTGAACTTTGAATTTACAACAGTTGAAACACTCTAAAAACATTTATATTTGACTGTGGATGCTGTGTATATGTGTATAAACAGTCAAATGAATGGTTGAAGTTATTGATTGGGGTCACGTGTCTTGCTGCAAAATTAAAGAAATTCACAGACACACA
>BRZM01002819.1:89063-136657 GCA_033238685.1 Lates japonicus | reverse complement strand
AAGTCCAGTTGCCTTCAGCTTTATTGCTTAAGACTACCATGACCTGGATAACTGAGAACCTACACAGACATTGCTTCACACTTGATGCTGCATTTCCCAAGGTCCTCAGCAATGCACCCATGAAGTTAGAAGCTGATTGGATGAGCAGTTGTTGAGTTTTCTCCATTTACATTTAGAGTTGACATTGTAAACATGTTAGCAAACAGCTGTTTATTTACACATCCAGTAGACACAGAGCAACATTAGCATTCACTTAAAGTTGTGTTTTGGAAACCAGGCAATTGCAAGTCCAATATTCACTCTCCTTTTAGACCTCTTCTGATCTCCAATAACCTAAAGGTCTTTTCACTTACAGCACGAGGCAAATACAGAATGCGAAAGTTAGAAATTCTCGCCTGCGATTATACACCAGTTGCGGACATATTTTAGGATGTTGATAGGAGAGTTCGAGGTCCTGCTGCAGATGCTAGCGCTGCATCTGAGGAAGTAAAGGACCAACTACCTGGATCTTTTGACTCAGTGCAGCCTCTGGCAGTCTGTGTGATTGTGATGCCTTCATTCGCAGTGCAAAAGCTCAGAAAAATCGATCTCCTTATGAATAAAAAATGACTTACTTACTTTTGCTGCATAATATTGACTTTCTGTGTGAAAATACTCATAACAAAAACAACAGTGCTGCCATTTCTTGTCATTTATTGGCACCGGTACCGTAAGATCAGCAATAAGTTGGTCTCTAAGCTTCTCTCAACCTGCCTCTCGTAGAGAGAACAGTAATCAGCGCCTACTTAGACTTGATGATTCACAGTGTTTTCCTTGGACCGGGAAGCATCCTGTTAACGGAAATGGACATTTTTCTTTCTAAGGGAATATTTGTCTTGAATTGTTTTATTTCCAATCAGCAAATTGACTGCCTCTGTAGTACGTTCTCATCCGACATTTGTTACCACATCAAATTGGCTGTGACATTTTATTTCTAGTACAAACCTCGACTACCGAGGCACACGGCTTTTCCATTTTCTCATTCTCCGCGGGGCAGTTTCCTTTAGCTTTCCTGCCTCAAACCTTTTGTGTACCAAGGAGGGCTGCTTTAAAGACCTTATCAAAGGCTTAATAATGTTTGTTGCTTTATTGCAGGAATAACTGCATTGTTTAGGTGCCCTGCAAGGTATTCTGACAGCACCACTCCCACTGATTCTGAAATTCCCACTTCCAATGGCCGGTAGTCGGGGCAGCAGGGTTGAAACGGCAGTATTGTTCTTCTAAAAAAGCGTGTGTGTGTCAGGTTGAGCGCTTGTCTGGCCCCACTTAGTCTCTTCAGGATGTTTTGGGTTTTCTGTTGTGTGCACGCATCAAGTATGTGTGTGTGTGTGTATATGTGTGTGCGTTTGCTTTCCAGCTTTATAAAACTCATTTCCTGGCTGGCTCTTAGGAAAACAGAGAGTATGTAGGGTAATAATACAGGAGAAGTGGGGAGAACGGCAGCACTGTTGATATGAAGGGGTGTGTGGCAGCGCTGTGATGGATGTGTTGTGTTGGTGTGTGTGAGAAAGGGAGACGGAGGGAAAAGTGAGTCCAGTACGAGGAGAATGCTGATAGGGCGATAACTGTTGCATGTAGGTGACTGGGTGCTGTGTGTATGTGTGTCAGGAAGGGTGGCACTGTATTGGGGGGGGGGGGTCAGGTTAAAAAAACCAATAGCTCTTTTGTTAACACTCTTATGAAAACACAGTAGGTCAGAAAAAAGTAGATAAAGTGTAAAATGTGACCAGTGGCTTCCATTAATCAAAACGTTAGTCTGGGTCCTGACATTCAAGCCCCATTCAGGACTTTTACTGGCATTTCAAAATTAATGTGGCAATTACGTCAAAATGCCACATGTAGCAGCCATAAGTCTTTGTCAAGATGTTGTGGAGCTCAGAGTTTACGCTAGACGTTTTTTTTTGTTTGTTTGTTTGTTGACAGCCAATATGTCTGTTAATATTCAAGAATTCTGGCCTTATAGAACAACATATGTTTTAAATAGCCATATAAACAGCAGAGGCAAGGGAGGGCTAAAATCTTTGGAATCGGCGCTAAAACCTTGGTCTGCCTTGGTCTGTTAGTTTGTTTGTCACTATGTGGTACTTATACTTTATGTAAATGATCTGAATACTTCTTCCACCACTGAAAGTTAAACAATACTACAAACAAACTAACAGATGGAGGCAGTGTTATTCACGCAGCTCTTGTGTTCTGCTCAAAATTCCTGTTTTTGCCCAATGGAGTCTGTGGCAGTTGTCGGATCCAGGTTCCAAAATACCAGTGTTATCATTTCAGGTGTGTGTGTGTGTGTTTGTATTCCCCCATAGCTGTCGTTCATCTCCCCAGAAATACTATACATAGTGGGGTTTTGTAGAGATCTCAACAGCTGTAACTAAGCTGCTTTTCCTATTTTCCTATTTTCAGAACCAGTAGTGTTTTTTATAACTGCGAACGCAAAGTGGTTAAAGGTGCTATATGTAAGTTTTTGCTATTGCTAAATAACCAACATTAGCATTAACAGCTGAATATATCCTCTGGGCAGTGCTACTTCTTCATCCTCTCAGGTTGGACAGTGAGCAGGCTGGATGCTACAGTGACTCACTATCGCAAAAGTGGTTTTACGAGGCAGTATGCTGGGGCTAGCTGGTTAGCATGCTAAATTCAGTAGAGAAAAACAACTCCTGGCTACTAAAGGAATGAAGTTTGATGCTGAATTTGCAACATGTCTTCTATACTGGTAAAAAGGACAAGGCTAGTTGATTAGCATGCTAACTTCAGTAAAAGAAAAGAAGCGATAGAAATAGAAGCAAAACAAGGGTTAACTTTGGTGGAGACAGCTCTTGGTGAATAAAGGAAGTTTGGGTCAGATTGCTGAACAAAAGAGAAGCATTTTCATTATTTATGCCAGTGATTGATTTTTTTAAATAGTAAAATCTCATTTATGAATACATGTAGACTGCAATGATATCCTCCTCGTGCCACACATGCTTTCCTTGTTCCGGATTATGTTTAATTAGTCTCTGACGGTATCATGGACCTACTGTACATGCTGTCCATCAGTCCGAGCATGCGACAGGCAGGACACGCATGCACATAGTATGCTTAAATTACACACATTCTTATCCCCTCTGAGCACACAGTAGTGACACCGAACATTCTTTCATTTACAAAGACGCACACACAGACACACTTGCACACACTGTCTCTTTGTCCACCAAGTCACGAGGGAATTTGCATGACTTACACTGCATCTTTATGAACCTATCCTCCTTATTTTCAGTTCAGTTTCTTCATTCTGGTGTCGACTCTGATGCGCCCGCTGAAATAGACACAAAAACAAGTCTGTCTTAGTCATTGTATGTTAGAAGTTTCTGTAATTGTTTTTTCTTTTTCATGTGGCTTTCACTTCAGTCCTTCAGTCTGAGAAGTGGTCTAAGAGCGGCTTGAAATGCATGGTTCTTGTTTATGCTAATACCCATTGAAACATCAGCAAGACATTAAGTTAAGCCAGAGCTAATGTAAACTGAATGTGAATCCTCAAATGGCTCAAATGTACCGTGTCAACATAACTGTCCTCGCTTAACCCGTCTCCACGGATCCACACTTGATTCTTTATTTATGGAGTGCAGTGGATGAGAGGCATCGACAGGAAACGAATAGGAGCTGGACGGATGATTTCATCATCAGCCATCAGTAACTTTAATGGCTCCATTTGACTTTTTTCTCTTAAACTTATGAAATGCTTAACACCAGTGCTTGGATGGGTCATATAAATTGATGACGTATTCGCAGCATGTGTTACCGAGGCTACAGGGCCTCCTGTGAATTTATATCTTTAACTGTCCATCCAATGGAAATCATATTCTACACAGGAAAAAGCCCCTGCTGCTTTTCAGTTTAAGTTGTACTTTTCTTTGCCTCTCCTCGTTGCAAAGTAGTCAAATAAACTTTGAGCGATTTTATGGGGGGTTATCCTCACAGTGTAATTTTTCCCATATGCTGGCACATTTACAGAAATGTAGATTAATAGTTCTAGATCTAACATCGACAGCACTTACAGATTAATGCCACTTTTGTGTGCCATTTAAAACATTGCTGTAAAGGTATCACTACATTTAACATTTAAGGGAAAACAATTGAAAAACTTAAAGGCCCTGACTCCCACCACATCATTGTTTGAACTTCAAAACTTGCAGCGCAATACTGCTTTGTTGTCATATTGATTAATCTGTCAATAACAGAAAATCTACAGTAAAAATCAATATTTAAAAAGACAAACATGTTACCTTGATTGGTCAGTTTCACGATGTCCAGGCACACCCTGGCATTGTGATCTGTTATTCAAACGTGACCCTGTTCAGGTGATATAAATTAAACTCCATTAGGCAACATTTTTGTGTCAAATGACTCCATGCAGTCTTACTGCTCCCACTGAGAATCAACAGTCCCGACTGCAACTCTATGCAGATTTGTTTCGGTTTTATGATATTTTTGTTTGAGCCCCTCAAGCTCTCACGATCCCCCTAAAGGCTTTAGAAAACCATGAACTACTAGCTCACAGTTTAAATGTATGGTACTTGCCCAGTGCAAAAACAAAAAAGGCGGTAAAGTTGGTGATCAAAAAATAAGAGTTAAATATCAAGCTACAGACTTCTTCTCTGGAGTAAGAAAACGTTCTAAAATCAACAGATGGTGAAAAAGATGACTGATGGAATGGTTATTTTGCCTTTTTTTCTGCTGGAGGTGATAATTTCAATCCTAGTTGTCAAAAGTTGCTTTTCGCAGTTTATTATAGTTATATTTGAAACCGAAATATTCCAGACTCGACTGTTCTGACTTTAAAGAAAGTGTTTGATTTTTGCCAGCGTGCTGTGGATTGCTGGAGAGGCAGTTCTGTAACAAAAGACCACAGTTTCAGACTTCAGAAGGCAACATCTGTTACACCACGGGTCTGATTTTGGTGTGATGAAGCCTTATGTTGCTGCTCCATTTGCTGCCCATGTCAGTTCTTATAGTGCTGTTGTAAGTTGCTTCTTCAACCCTGTCAGGCGTCCACAACCTCAGACAGCGGGAGTTCTTCACTGAGACCACTAGGTGAAATATATTATGGTGAGTCTGGGCACAGGAATTTCAGTGGCCCCCTACCGCCTTAAGTTACTTCAAATTTATGAGTTAATTTGTAATGGAGGCTCAAGATGTCATCCTCGGGCCCCTCTTTAGAGCTTCCTAGAAAGGTTGACTTAGGTCAGAGGGCATCACCTCCATCCCCTGCTTGTGAGATGAAAGTAGGTGGCTTGTCATAACTATAACCCATGTTTTTCTTCCCATGGCACCCACTCTCTGGGTGGGATTATTTGCTATAACCTACCATCATGAAGACACAAAGTCAAAGCCAAAGCAGTAAGTCAAAGCAGTAAGACTGAGGAGGACTGTTAATTGTAATGTGTTAAAATCCTGGATTAATCCACAACAACATCACCTCTGATCTGGAAAGCAAAAGCATGATTGCAGTTTATGAGGAGATTGTACCCTTTAATAGGTGAGAGGGATTAGTGGCAGAACACTTACAGAGGCTTTTGGTTCTGGTGTGTTGCCAAGGTGCTGCGTTACACCCACGCACACCTAATTACAACAACGGCTGATGTTATTACAACAACTGGACATGTGTTGGTGGCATTAGTCCAGAGAAACACAGCTCCTGGTTTTATTTTTCTCTGATCCATGGAAATTTGAGATTTGAGTGTGACAGGAAGATGTCTGAATAGATTTGGCCTTTAGACCTACTCTCCATCTCTGTTGCTTCCTTCTTGTCCATTTCATTGTGAACTGTAAAAACTAATCAGACACTTTACAGAAACTTAAAGTGAGTGTTTAGGTTCTGAATAAAGAAAATTCAGCATTTTCTCATTGAAAGGATAAGAATTTCTTCAAAAACTACCCTTGAACATGCAAAGTACTACTGACGTACCGACTGATGCCATCTCTGTTTAGCCTAACATATCCTTAATTACCAATATATGGTGTGCATAACTAAGACGTGGTTTTGTTGCTATAAGCTTGTATGTAAAGGGAGTACAATGGGTGAAAAACAACCCAGGGTTCAAAGGTTTAAGACTATTTGCAGGGGATATTTATGATGTTATGTTAATGATGAATCACCTACTGATCTTTTGGCAGCTTTTTAAAATGGCATAAAGCCAAGTCTGAAATTAACTACATATTTAATGCACATCATTTGCTTCCAAAGATATTAAAAATAATAAAACATACGGACAGATTTTTCCTTTAAGCAAGAATGCATCTAATCCGCCTTTAAATTGTTAGATTTTACTCAGTTTGTTCACTTGACCTGCTCACTCTCTTCATTGGTCTCCATGTTGAGGTGCAGCTGTTGTGAAGTTTGTATTCCTGCATCCACATGAAACTGGATGATGATTGAAATATCCTGCCAAAAGCCAAACTACAGCTATAGTTATTGAGAGTTCAGTTTGCACAGGATCAGTATTACCTGGAGACCTAGGTCTTAAAAAAATTATGGTCTGCAATTTGTGCTGGAATTTTTACTCGACAAATTACAGACACGGTTGATCCACATGGGGTCAAAATTACCAACAGTCTCTGCAATTATTGCAAATAACCGTGAGTCCCCAGATAATAAAATTCCTGCGTGGATGTGGTGTAAAACACAGACCAAAGGTGAGCCTCAGTTCTGGATTAACCTTCTGACCAGGAAAATTGATTAAAAGCACATTTGTTATTATAAACGCTTTAGGGAGTCGTAGGTAAAGGAAAATCATACGCACGTTGCCAAAATTTAAGTTGAGACGGCATCTGTGGTCAATCACAGCTGCTGTCCCAGATGAGTAGATTAGATTTTAAAGTTGTTTTAGAACAACTATTAGTCAGTCAGTCGTGACATTGTGGAACATATGCCAAAATTTTCACTGGTTCAGCTTAATTTACACAAAGACATCTTTATAGCCTCTGTACAGCAGAGAAGAAGTATAAAAAGGAGCATTTAGCCTTCATCTCCGAAGCTAAAGAAACTGACACATTGATGTTAAACGTTGTGGCTATCGCTACATAGCCAACGTTAGCATTAACAGCTGTTTGCTTACCAGTCGAGAAGAAATGTTGCGAATTCAGTGTCAAATTTCACTCCTTTACTCGCCAAGAGCTGTCTACTATGGTTGGAAGCAACACCAGTGTTGACTTTTGTTTCTATCACTTCTTTTCTTCTACTGAAGTTGGCATGCTAACCAGTTAGCTCTGGCCTGTCTCATCACTTTCCGTAGTGGTGCTCAGAGGACGTTTTCAGAGCCACCACCTGCTCCTGGAGAGAAACCACATTCGGCAACAGAGAAAACTTACAAATAGCCCATTTAAAATCTGGTTCAGTGATCCGTAACTGCCTGTGCATTTAACATCTTCTTCTTTTGGAGTTCCTGGAGACACAAATAAATGACTCGACACTGACATCAACGTCTGACAACAGGCACTTTATTTGAGCACAAAATAAAACAGAGGAGCATTATTTTAAAAGGCACTAGGCAATCAACAGATAAACTTTACATGTACATTCCTCAAGTGGTATCAAAGGGAAGAAGAACAAAAGATATGTACTGAACAATATCTACATTCATAGACAGTGTTTTAAAGCAGTGGTGCATGTCTCAGACCAAAACAAAAGTACAAGTATTTGGAAAAACGTAATGCAGGAAGCAATATAAAGGGTGTGTTGCAAGTGTAATTATGGAGAGAAAATAAATTAAGTGTGAATTTGTGTTAGAGATAAACAGAAGTTTGCTTTTTCACATCCCTTGAACAGCTGGGAAACTGTGTTACTTTGAGATGTCAAAGTAAAATAAAAACAGCAGAGAATAAGGTCTTTGTCACTGTGTACTTTACATGAGTTATTGTATTTCTGAGAGATCTTAAGAAAAAACAATTACAATCCTCTGAAGGGGACAATTTGCCTGTCCTTGCTTCTTCAAAGGGTTTATTTATGCTTGGTGTCTTCACAAGTATAGCAGTACAAACCCAATTATGTTTTCCTCAAACCTATTGTGAAATAGAAAGTTCTGGAGGGCTGAAGGTCTGGATTTAATTTACTGTCTTCAGTTGTTACATTTGATAAGTTGACCAAATGTGATTATCCTGCTGCAAACATTGTTTTTCACTGTGTCAAGTTCTGATAAAAACTGGCAACAGGAACCCATTATAGTCAGTGGAACACGGTCAGTAATCTGGTCCTGATGAGTCCATATCTGAATGCCAGCAACATGATGTCACAGCGTATTTGCTATGGTCCAAGCGCGTTGTGCACGGACAACAGTCTGGGAGGGAGGATTTCAAAAGAAACCGGCCCCTTTTGCTATATAACAACCATAAATTTGAGTTTAAGGCATTTATTTTATAAGACACAGATGTTTCTTGGAAGCTGAAAATAATCTCATTGGCTCAATTGCACCTGGAGGAGCCATTGTACCACAGAACCTCAGCTAGTGGGCAACAAGTAAGCAGGAGCTGTGATTAAATTATAGAATATAACCAACAGTGAGAATAGTTCTGCCTTCTGCCTGCCCATTCATAGCAAAAACTACCATCTACTACCAAAAAAATGGTAGTTAAAGGTACCACTTGGAGTTGTGGGAGCACTGATTTATTAGTATTTCCTTCATGAGAAAGATTGCATTCAACATGTTAATCAGGGCTCAAAGACACGCAGTGTGTTTTGGTGGCATTCTTGATTTACGAGAAACTGTACAGTAGTAGTTTTAACTTCAAAAGTATGGTGGACCAACCTTGGTAAATAAATCTTTGCCATGCAGCTACATTTCATGTGTAAAGCCCGAGGAACTGTTGCTTTTGGACAACCGGTCTGTCAAACTGCAACAAGGCTTGTGATGTACTTCCCTTTCAAATATGTAATTATGCTCAGCAGGCCACATCATTTTCAAAACATAAACACAACATGGCTCTTTGGATTGGGAGCTCAAAACAGAACACAGCTGGAAACTGGTCTGACTGCTGATTTATGTGAGGTCTAGATTTCATAGTCCTTCACAGTGACTGCTCAGTATCTGTCTCCAGGTCTAATGCGGAGCAGAAGATGGACAGTGTGTCCGACTTGTGGCCTGGCAATTTCTAATTCAGCTCCTACAACATCCTGTAGAAACAGATCTGGAGTTCAAAAGGCACTTTTATCCAAAATCGCTTTTGTGCATTTTTGTGCAAAGCTGCATGCAACAAAAACACACAAGACATAATTACAAAGTGGATAGAATATTTTCATGGGTATAGAATATGGGCATTATTCAACAATGCAGAACTGAACTGCCAAGTCCAACAGCATTGAGCTGTGATGTTTTCTCGTTTGAGAATATAACTGATTAAATTGACCTTGTCTTGTGTTGGATTCAGAGCTGACAGCTAACAGAGTGTTAGTTTCAAATGTCACAGCACACACACACACACACACACCCCTCTACCTCACATACATAAGACTAGAGACCATTAATCTAATTTGGGCCATTTTCTTTGGGCTGAGCAGTGGCTCAGTGGTTGGCAAGAGTCTTTTTGGTGTTGTGTTTGTTCTGTTTTTGCGTCGGTTGTCATGTGGATTTGAGACGAGACTTCAGTCGGAAGGGACACCACATTTGAGGGCGTTTTTACATCCACGTCATTGAACACTGATTAGTAGCCATTTTTATTCATAGCCTGCATCAGAAGGTAATTGGACAAGGTCAGGCAAACTTGAAGAAAGTCATCATAAGATCCTTTGTGGCCAATAACTGTGAAATCTACAGCAGACACTTGTTACCCTCTTTGGTTGTAGCTAGTTTGATTTCTTGCTTGTGTCCTGGACTTTTTGCCTTTAGTCTGGTCTTCAGCAAAATAAACATATCAGGCAGACTGAATACAGGTGATTGATCCAGTCAGGAACATTCCAGTTTAAAGGTGCTATATGTAAGTCTTTACTGTCACTACATAGCCAACGTTAGCATCAGCAACCTTTTACTTACCAAGACAAGAGGTTAGAATACGCCCTTTGGCCAGCGCTACTTCTTCATCGTCTCATGTTGGACTGATGGCAGACTGGACGCTACAGACGGTATGTTGGGGCTAGCTGGTTAGCATGCTAACTTCAGTAGAGGAAAACAGAAGCAACACCTGAGTTAACACTGTTGCTTTCCACCACTGGAGAGCAGTTCTTGGCGAGTAAAGGAAGTTAGTTTGATGCAGAACTTGCAACATGTCTTTTATACTGGTAAATAAATAGCTGTTCAAGCTAACGTTAGCTATGTGTGGATTGCAAAAACTTCCATATAGCACCTTTAAGTACTGTTCACCCAAACTGAAAGTCAGCACTTAAACCTACTAGTCAGTGTTTTATTTCAATTACAATGCGATGGAGTACAGAGCCAAAACAGTGAAAACCCATCAATGTCCTAATTTGTCTTGGCTGCACTGTAGATTGTCTTCAGGTGATTGTCTGAAAGTATTTGTCTTTTAGAGTTAAAGTTCTAAAGTTCTTCTATTAAATCTAATTACTGAAAATCAGGCTGTCATTAAAAATCAAATTCTGAGTAGTTAGAACGCCTAGAATGGGTTTCCTCAGACAATAAAGTTTGGTGTTTATTTCTCAAAACACTTTGTTTGATTTAGCTGTCATGAATTACTGAGATGATTTGGTATGACAGGGCCCCACACTGTGCAAGCAGGCTTATTGTTTTCATGTTTTTGAACACAAACAGACATGGCACTAAAGCAGCATGTGCTCCCATGGCTTTTTTATTTGTTATCTACCAGAAAAAGAAATATTGTGACAGTGCTGAGAGAGGAGCAAGCTCACTCTGCGGGGTGCTCCAAATGAAAACCATTTAAACTCCAGAAGACAATTAATTAACCAACCAGCAGGAGTCCTGAGTTGTGCTTCCTGCAAAAGAAACTTAACAAAATGATCTTTGGTCTAAATACCAACAGGACTACTGCCAGTTATTTGGCAATAACAGTAGGATACATACTGGATCCCTGTGCCCACTCCTGCAGAGGGAGGTCAAAGGTCAAGAGTCAGCTGCTGAACAGACACTGTGAAGTGCTTTTACTGTCTTCACAATGAAAACATCAAGTGGCCAGACTTAGGGATATGGAAGTCAAACAATGTCTAGAAGACGACTTTTTTACAAACTTTTTTACCAGAAACACGCAACCTTTTTGGCTTCAAATTTCTGCGAGTTGTGGGCAATTCCATCAGTTCAAGAAAAACCTTCCAAAATTAATACACATTTTAGTGTTTTTCCTATGTTCTTTCCCATTTTTAACCCTTCAGATTTAACTTGTGACCCCTTTGGAGGATTCCCATATCATCAATGTTCCTCAAGCATTTAAATGACCAAGCAGTTTCAGATCAATTTTAACTTACTGTAGAAGTATTTAACCTCTGAATTACCAAAACCATGCTAACTGGGATACCTACCCTGGGATCATTAGTTGAAGGATGTTCTTTTTAATCACTTTGTTGCCACACTGTAGATCTCCACATACACAGGGAACGTTCAGATATTTGTTTATTTTTTTTTGCAACAATGTGCTACACATGTTCACAGCTACAAAACTGTCCAGTACAAACAGTGCTCAAACACATTCAATGCAAAAATTTTCCCAGCTGGTTCAGGGATTTATGCTGTTAATAATATGAGTGTGTACGTTGCATTATCATCATCGCTGGACCGGTTTCAATAAGCTGTTTGTTTTGATTGGAGTGCGAGAAAGAAAAGGCCACATGATTGTTGAAGTTAACCCTGGATGATAAACAGATTTAGTCTCCAGTTCACAGAGAGCTCGGTATGTGTGATGCAATGTGGCACTGATGGGCTGAACAAAAGCCCAACAGAAACGTGACCAGGTGCACGCCACCCAGCGAAAAAAGCAGCTAAAACAGCAATCAAATACAAAATGAAATTTGCCTTCAGTTTTGTTCTTTGTGCAGAAAAATAAACGGTATGTGTTGTAGTGTTTTCATAACTTCCCTAACAAACCTATAGTATAACAAAACCTTGCATAGAGTATATACACAGGTATATGTGAACCACAGTGCCAGACGGACAGGCTTAGCCTGGATGTCACCTTATTAAAAGTGTGTGTTTGAGTGTATTACTCCCTTTCTCTTAGGGAAAACAAACCGAAGGTTTCGTACACAAACAAAGAAAGGTGTGTGTCGGTTAGTTTGACCTCGTTTTCCTGAATTGTCCATGTGAACCAAGCCCTTTGAACAAACATGTACTGTAAGCGCACATGCACACACTCCCTGCATGCCTCCGACTGATCACTGACAACTACCAGATGGCACAGGGAGGCGAGACAGTGTGGATAAATGAGTGTGTGTCAGAGTTCGTTTTTGTCTTTACACTGGAGGTGACACTGGGTGATGTGTGTGTCTGCAGAGCACAGACTAGCCCGGTTGTGGTGTGATGTGATGTGTGTATCTGCTTTATGTGAATGTGTGTGTGCCAGAGAAAAAAGCGTGTAGTGGTTGAGTCTGTGCTAGTCAGAGCATGGTTTATGTCTGCTAAAATCCTCTCCTTTCAAATCTTTCTTTATGTGCGTCTGTGTCTTGTTACTAAATCTGGTCTGTGTTTTCCTTAAATTTACCTTTTCTGTGATCACTTGACAAACTTTCCTTCTGAGGGACTCTATGTCCCGTATTTGCAGCATATGGGTGTGTTTCTACTGCACAGTACTGGTGTGTTTTTGTGCATGTTATCAGTGTTTCCAGGTTACTGGCAGCCAAATCAGAGGTACTTAGCTCTTGATGAGAAGCTGTTTGGATTTCTGAAGGCACAATCTGACCACGAGTTTAACTAAGAACAGCTTTTTGCATTGATATATACGATCAGTTTTGTTTTACATGGTCAACTAATGATTACGTTAATGTTAAAAAACATCTGATTGGCACTTCATAAAAAGCTGGTAGTTGTACATTAAAGGAATAGTTTGGGGAAATATGCTGTGCTGTCTTGCTGAAAATTAGATGAGAAGATCAGTAGCACTGTTACTGTCTTTTAAATATGAAGCTACAGTCAGGAGACAGTTAGCTTAGCTCAGCGACCGCTAGCCTTGCTGTTCCCCTTTGCATGATAAGCTAAGATAACCTTCTCCTGGCTTTAGCTTAATAACTCTCGGATACATATGAAGGTGATATCAAATTTCTCTTTGATGTTAATTTCAGCTTCTGTTCCAAATTCATGTTATTTTAGATGGCTGGGGGTTTCAACAAAGTTTTAGTGACTGTTTTTCAGAGTGAGACAAGTTGAAACAGTCCTTAAAATACTGTTGAAACAACAGTTCCATGTAACCAAAATATCTAAGAAAAACTTTCACTTTTCAACCATACTCTGAGTGTTTATGTGACTAGCCTATTTGCAAGTTTATCTGTCATCTTGTTCACATATGTCTTGTTTTCTGGTCGATTGTTTAACTGATCCTTAAAATAATTTTTAAAAACTGAATGCAGCTTCACAGGTTAGACAAGAAAGACAAGATAGATAAAATTCTTTCCATGAAAACAAAAAGGAGAAAGAATGCAAGGGATAGTGAAAGAGAGAGAAGAGTACAACAACACAGACTAGTCAAGCTGCATACCGCCCTCAGCGTCTTTCTCTCTCTTTCCTTTTATGTTCCTTCGCTGGGCTCATTCTTGTTGGCATTTACAAGATTTCTCCCTCTTCCCCCTCCTTGTTTTCATTTTTCCTTTCCTTGCAAACTCTGTTGTTCAGAGGGCACTCTGCAGTGCCTCTCACAGCCTTATTACTGTACAGTATCCAGTAAAAAGAGACACTCGTCGTCCTCCCATCCTTTTCATAAAATCCACAGTTCTAGGGTTGCGTGTAGACAAACCTCCAAGCAAGCTCCAAGTGGTTTTGAGTCCAGTCAAAGTACACATGAATTACTTTTAAAATCACCACAGTTCATTGTCTAAATCTCATTCTCAGTCATACATATGTACAGTACTCTCATGGCACGCTTAAAAAAAGTTATATTCCACAAATTTTTGCTTTGGTTTGATCACTTGATTTTCTTCTGCTACCGTTCCACAGTCCTTCCTCACATCTTCGATGCAGAGGATTGAGTTTTTATCGTGTGTACATTCTTCGGTCTGCAATCCAAATCCGAGGGTCCAATTGCTTCCCACAAAAAAGGCTGTTGACTTGACATGTGAGATACATTGGGATTCATGTGTTAATTTGGGATACAGGCAGCAGGGTGGCCTAATTTTTTTGTCTTCGGGGCGTTTCTCATCTGTTAGGGAGATTTTGAATGTTTTTCCCGTGGCTTACTTCTCTTTTTGACATCCAAAAGGAAAATTTCCCTCCTCAAAAAAAAATCAACAGTAAATCAATATCCTCACATTTATTTTTGCATAATTGCACATGTATCTCTGTATATCTTGCTCTCGATGGTTAGGTTTCTCGTAATGGAGAGTAAGGAAGAAAAATCCACTCTTTCTTTTCCCTGTCACCCCCCTCCTCTTGCAGCGTTCGTCACTCAAACGAGGCCTTCAAACCCCAACCCTTCCATCCTTCAGTGTATCCATCCAAGCAAATATTGTGGATCCAAGATCTAGGCCAACACTTCTGTCTTTGTTCCAATCAACGGATATTCAGAAGGCCCCTAGCTCATTGTCTCAAGCCCACCCGTTTATCCATCCATCCTTCCTATCTAATCTCTTTTTGTTTCTCCCGTCCCTTCCTCTCAGAGGTCCAGGCGGAAGGCGCCAAAGTAGCTGGAGGAATCATCGGCGTTAACCATGGTGGGGGAAGAGACGGAGACAAAGAGTTCGTCCGCCAGCCCTCAGTTCGAATAGTCCTCCCTGGTAGACGGAGTGCAGGGCATACTCGGCGTCCGGAGCCCAGCACTTCGTTCCCACCCCCTTCAGGAGCTAAAGAACAAAACAGAGGTGAGAATGAAGGTAAGGAAGATACTTTATGGTTTGTATTGTGCAGCGTGATCGTATTGTTTTAGGTAGAAGGTGGCTGTGTACCTGTATGGGGCTTGGGTAGGAGGTTTTCTTGTAGACACACTGCACCAGCTGGTGGCTGACGCTACGCTGGTCTCCATCGCTGGCTGCTGGGGACGGATAACGAAAATATACCTGGAGATAGGAAGGAACAAGGGAGGGTAGAATGATTAAATGTTTCGCTCTTGCAAAGCATTTGTGTTGTTTTCTACTTGGTTCCTCGTCCTTATCATCTAGATCAGCGGTTATTGTGAGCAACCAAAATGATAATTTAATTTGATAGAAACAGTGATCACCTGTGAGTACAGGTAGTACCGCCCATCCTGAGGCACTCGCAGCTTCCCGTTGGACAGGGTCATGTTGTGCAGGTGAGCCCCAAAGCTCTGATTGGCCCATGAGCGGACCACGTGGCGACAGGACTGGTGGAGACCCGGTGTGGGAATCGGGTAGGGAGGTAACCCTGTTAGTGAGGAAGAGAAAACAGTGATGAGATACAATCAATCAGAGAAACAAAGGATAAAACTTCACAGTCTGAAAAAAAAAAACAGGCTGGAATTCAAATATTTTGATGAACTATGACAAAAAATCATAGCTTGGTTTATAAAGTGTGGTTTCTATATAAAGGAAATACAAGCCAAGACTCTATAGACTGAGCAAAAGGAAAGGTGCAAGCCAAAAACTCGACAGCAGCAGCGACTGACAAAAGTATTTTACAGAACCAGTGATGAAATATGCGACCCAAGAGCATCGCTTCTCTCAGGTTAGTTTAAGTCTGTTTTCTGCTATATGAAAATAATGGATGAGGAGAAGGGGAGGAATACCATGATGAAATGAGTGTTTTTGATCCACTGAGCCCATTATTTTCTTAAATGGGATGCCTTGCAGTGTGTTATCAGTGCGTTACTATGCTACTTTACAGTTTGATAGCCAAAAAGAGAAGCTGTCTTCAAATCTAAATGCGGTATATGTTGTTGGACGAGCCTATGGTTAGTTCAGTTTCGCCAGTGAGAGGCAACTGGAATATAGAGCAGTGCAGGGATGAGGTATTTTTGCAGGCCAGCCTGGAAGTTAGCATCACCCTGGTTCACATTTTTTCATTGGCTTTTTTTGTTTGTGATACTTACAGGTTTTGTTCAGCAAGATAATCTTTACAAATACACACCACTGTTACGATTTGAAGCCTAAACAAAATTTCTAGAAGTAACAAGCTAATGTTAGGCTATTAACGAACTACACCACGGTCACAAGACGTCAATGTCTCCAGCACTAAGCTTCCAACTTGCGATTTAATGCAACGCTGACCTCTTCTACAAAGGCCTTTTGTCTTAGAAAGTTAGTGATAGTTTGCAAGTGAGTATAAACACAGTGAGGCTGTAAAGTTGGAGTGGCTCTCTAGTCTCATTTAGCCACTCGTTAGCAACCGCCTTTTTTAAGACGCGTAAAAGCTTAAAAAAATCACAAGTGGGATATTTTCTGATGTATTTTATATCATAGAATAAAACATGTTAAAACCACCTTATTTCAGACCTTTAACCAAAAAACCCACTGACTTTGGGACGACTGCACCACTCTATACAGCATGGAGCAAAAGTTGTGGTTACCAGTGGTTTAACATAACTTTCACACTCAGTCATAGGAGTTAAACTGTCTGTATCTATATTTGAATGTCCTGTTTAATATGAATTTAAGAGACTCTGGCTCTTTCCTTCCATATCTGACGCACGTCTTTTCCCGTGCATGCATCACTTCCTGTCTCCATATTTAATGCGTTCATCATTCACATGCACATTTGCATATTGTGCAGGAATAGCAGATTGCATATTAAATGTAAGTACAACTACAGAACAGTTAATTTTGCACAATAAAAAAGTGTTTGCCGTGGGAACTCTTCAATCGCAGCTGTCGTACAGTAATTGCTTGAATTATAGCTATTTCTCTGTCATCTGTGGAATTTAATGATTCGAGTGTGTGTGTGTGTGTGTGTGTGTGTAGTTCGTCTGTCACGCAATTGTTTCCCTCACAGTAGAATGATAATGCTTTATTAGAAACTATTGTCAGCTGTGAGTGAGTTCCTCTCACTGTCCAACTTCCTTATGAGAAATCCAGGCAGAATGTGTGAACCTCACCCTCTCTTCCTTCTTCCCTCGAACACACACACACACACACACACACACACACCACGTTCCTTGCCCTTTGTCAAGTCGGTGGAAATAACATCAGGCAGCCTTTGCCAGATTGTCAACACCCTCTAGTTTGCACGCCAGTTTCAGATGAAATGATATTGCCAATGTAACACACACACATGAAAAACACATTCCAACTTTAAATTGCATGTTGTACAACACACAAACACACATGCTCAATTAATCTTTGACGCTGTCCTAATAAAGACATGTTTTACTGCTGTATAAACCTCACTGATTCACCCTATATCCAAGCCTCTGGCAGAGATGAAGCTGTGTATATATGAAGAACATTTGGGAAGGCACAGGAAAGCAGATTTAAGTGGAAAATTGCAGGGGATAAGTATCTTTAATACAGTAGGTTCAAGTCCTAATGTTCTTTGTGCTCCTGAGCCTGCCCTTACATTATCAATTAAGGTATTTATCCACTTACTTTAAGGCATATTTAAACAGCTTGCCCTCTAAGTTTGGATGGTTGAGATAATCTAAGAGATCCTGAATTTATATTAAATGGTATGTACATAGATAAAAGGATAATTAAGGCAATTTAAGGAATATTTTAAGGGATTTTTAGTTACAATGAGCAACAGCTGCTCCTGTTCCCCAGACTAAAATGTACGTTTTTTATTTTGTGATAATCTGTTTCAAACAAACACCTCACCTTGAGAGCTGGTGTCTCTGAGAGTCAAATGGGCAGATGGCCTCTGGGCCACCGAGGTCATGAACTTTGACCCTGAGTTGTTGAAAGGGCGAGGCATGGTTCTCGCCTCTGGAGGGAGAGAGGAAATGCAGGAATGTCAGAGACAATATTTCAGGTGGATTAGATTTTAGTGTGCGTTTGTCTGTGTGAGAGAGCGAGATGCTCACCTATGAAGGTTTGTTTGGAGATGATGTTCTCTGTCACCTGGAAGAAAATGTGAAAACATACAGGTCAACAAAACATTCAGGGAAAAGAAATGAACAAAGAAACAAATGAAAAAAACGTCATTATCAACATCCCTGCAACACAGGAAAGTGAGCAGTGTAAAATTAATGTTGTAGCTCATAGACAAAAGCTGATAAATGTCTGAGTAGTTTCACTGAGAGGTGAAACTACACCCTGATCACAGTCCCTCCCCAGGTGATACACATTCACACCTGGACACTGCCCAGTACAACCAGCAGCTTCACCGGAGTAGCTGAGATTGAGGGCCTTGCTCAAGGGCACCATAGTGGTGTTGATGAGGGAGAGACAAGCGCTGCCTTTTCACTTTACTTCCCCCCATTGACCTGGTGACCTTCACAATCACAATCTTGTTTCTCTAACCTTTAGGCCACTACTGCCCCTTTTGAGACAGAGGGATCTACAGTCTTTACGACACCCTCCTTAGACAAACTTAGGTCTTTGATACAGAGATTTAATAATGCTCAGTTGTGAACTTTCTGTCTCCTCTATCAGTATTTATTTTCTTACGCTTTAAATGTAAAGGTATAAAATTAAGAGCTTTTGCAGTAAAACTTTTTTTCACTTTACTGCAGCTGTCAGTACTTCTTCCCTTTCTGTTATGCATTGCACTGTGGGACACCAGTGTCTGTCAACACCACTCTCAGTACATACGTAGGCGTTTTTTGGTTCTCGTTTCAGTGTGAAAATGTTACATAATTTTCTAAACAACATCAGAATAAAGTTAAGAGTTTGAAGTTGGGAGACAGGCTATGTCTTCGCCCTCTCCTGTCCTCTCCTGCCTCCCTCCATCATCACAGTAATAAACTATAAAGTTCTGCTCTTTTCTTCTCCTTCTGACGGCACACATCTCCTCTTTGTGCTGTCTCTGTTTTATTTCTCCTGCTTGTCTGTGTCATCCCTCACTCCCAGTGAGCGGCCTCTGTTTCATCTTGCCCAGATGTAGATACAGCCAGGCCATGGAGAAAACTATCTTTATAGACATATATGTAGACACAGATGCATTTTCTCACTCTCACACACTCAGTAACTCTCCTTCTCTCACACACTAATGCTTTCTGTGCCAACTGTTGCACTTTGTAAATCAAACTTCAGTCGCCTTTTTTCCATACATATCTCCATATATATCTTTGCTTCCCTGGCTGTTTAGTTCTGATCCTTTCATTTCAACTCCACACCACTTTAACCTTTGTCTCTTTATCACTCACTGTTCATAAATCTCTATACTAAGTCCTCTCCCCTCTGTCTCTCTACATGTAAACCTTTCACATGTTTTTCTATTGTTCAGTTTATTTTCATTTTCTTACTTTTTCCTCCTTCATTATACCCCTTCTTTTCTTTTTCTACATTTCTATGTCTGCTCCCTTTGTAACCAAAATTTCTCAGGTTTAATCACTTGTTACTAGTGATGTGGCCAGTCTAAAGTGCCCCGATGCAAGGCTCTGAGCCCCCGCTGGTATAAATCTCCCTGATTAATTTGCTGAAATGCCACTAAATCCTGAATATGATTAATTTCACCACAGTTTTTAATGGTCATCCAGCTTAAACCGCGGTGTTATACTTGGCATCGGGCCCGTTTCTGCGGCACCAAACACTCAGTTCGACCTGCAAATTGGACGTGATCGCTCTGGGGTTCGGTATGTGTGCGGAAGTGTGTGCCTGTGTGAATGCAAGCAGGGGCCCTACACTTGTGTATATCCTATATACTCTAAGGGGGAATGCAAAACAAGCAATGCACAGAGCGAGGACCCACTAGCTCGTCTCGTGCAGGCGTAGCGTGCTTTTCTCGTGCGTCTTGCTCCCCAAGTCCCGAAAGCAGAAAATTACCCCCACACACACTTAGAGAAAGAGAGAAAATTGCCCACAGACTTTCTGCCCTGCTGCAGCTGAACAAGAAAAGTAAGAAGAAACCCCCCAAAAAAAAAGAAAGAAAGAAAGGCGGGGGGGGTTTTCAGGCGCATGGATCCACACAGATTTTAGGCCTCTTGTTGAAGCGACTCAACAACAGCATGTTTTCACTGTAGGAGTTGAGCATGTCTGCTCTCTTTGACGGCTGAAAGCTCACATGGGAAACTATTGGATGGCTTAAGAGTGAAATCAGCTGTAGAGGCTGCATGCATAATTTATGTTCCACGCAGCGTTAGAAGCTCTCTATAGCATCCTGAGAGTGTTCTGGCCAGCTGCGTGTTTAAAGGTACACACCACTGTCACATAGAGTTATAGTCCATTTACAGTGTTTTCTTACTTACTGTTTGCATCTGGCTTGTATTGAGAATGTAATGGATGTAGTTAGATACTAATACATTTGGAGTAAAAGGTGGTAAACCTGCTTGAAATTAGACAATACATTTAAAAGCTATGTATGTTACAGTTAAGGAAGCCAGGAGATGCTGTGAATTAGACTTAAATGAAATGAAACTGGATTAAACTAAACTGCAACTGCTAAATTAAGTCATTGTGTAAGCCATGATGAAAGTACATGTGGAAAACATGAGAAACAACGAAAGCGAAGAAGTTATGACTTTAAAACACATGGTCTGTAAAGTTATTCTCAGCTCAGCAGATGTCAACAGGTGTGATCATATCACAACAATTACTACTATGTGGACAGTCTACCTTTGGCTCTACATTTGGTTTCAGTGTGATAAGGTACTTCGTCGCTCCCTGCCTTGTTTGGATGATTGCATCTTGAAGTCATTACTTTGCCCTTATAATGAAAGGTTAATTACAGTGAGCATCAATGGGTACTAACAGGTAATAAGGGCTTTAGCTTGTTAAAGAAGTTTTACTGACAACAGCATGTATTGGATAAAACCAACCTTATAAATCTTAATCAATAATCATCTAACTCCATCTACCATGTAGCTCCATAAAATGTTGACCTGAAAGACCTTAGTTGGATTACTTTGGATTACACTTTAAGAAAAAGAAAAACTACTGTAAAGTTTATACTGAATGTCAAACTTGTCTCATGTTGGGAAGTTTCAGCACGCATAGCTCTTGATGCAGTTCTTTTGTTTTGTAATGTTTCAGAACACAGACATTTGTGGCTGTTTTGTTGTCTTTATTGTAATAAAGGATATTATGGCCTTAAATTATGACGGACGTGAATGCACAAAAATTTCATGGCAGTCATCAATGTTTAGGTGTTTCTGTTTGAGTCAAAGTGGTGGACCTTTAATTCCCTATAGCAATGGCTCTGTGGCTGAAAATCAAGATAGAATAAAGTGGAAAATCTGATGGTTGGTAGAATGGTCGAAGGATGACACAGTGGACAGCATAACAATATCAGACCAGCCACGTGGTTACATGTCAACTAACACCACAGCTAGTGTCCGTCTGAAATCTGAAACCTGAAAAGAGTTTGTCAGATTTACGCAATACTTCACTAGCTCCCCTGATAGCTGTTTCATGTGCAGGTGTTTTTATGGGGTGACCTATAGTATAGGTTGTATAGGTTTATGACTCTGTTGTTGGACATCGTCAAAATGGGGGCAGCTCAGTTTGACCCGACTCTTCTCAATTGCCAACTCTTCCCAAGACGATCAACCCGCAACCCAATCCGTTAACTTATGTGCCTTCTTCAAACTTGAAACTAAAATTTGGTCAAGGCAACTCATTGGTACTGCTTTATTGATCCAACACTATCCCAATTAACCAGTGATTATTACTATGCAACCATGACGAAGAAAATATTTGTTGCTCGTCCAACAATCTGTATCGTTTTTGGTTCTCCATATTTGCCGGTATTATGTATAAAAATAGAAAAAAACAAAAAACAAATAGCAAAATACACAAGCATAACCAATGATACTAAAACTGCCAACAAAAATAAGAATAACTCAAGTAGTAAGTCTAACAGCTGCAATTACTCAACACACCCACTTTCTGCTTTGATCTAAGGTCATGTTTGATTCCTCTTCCAAAATCTTTCTGCCAAGTTCCCACTGAGTGGATTCTTGTAAGGGCTGAATGTCATGTCTGTCATACTGGGCTCTTTCTTTTCTAAAGATATGTCTTTATTACTTATTTCTTGGCTAAAGTGAGTAGTTTGTAGTAGTTGGCTACAACAAAGGATATATCTTCATTCCAGTCTGCCATGGCCTCTAGGTCAGTCCAGATGGCCATAATAGGCTCCCTGGGCAGTTGGGACATATGTATGTTCTGTCAAGTGAGTCAGATATCTCACTCCAAACATTACGTAAGAACGAGTACTGTCTTGAGTCACAGTACAATTAATAAACTCCTCTAACCAAAGTCTAACCATAAGATAGTGGCAAAACTGATTTTTCCTCTAGGAAAGGATCATTTCACTTCTAAATCAAGTTAACCTCTTGTATTGCGTTAACCTGTGTTTTAAGGATTCCTCCCCTTTAAGAGAGAAATGTGGCAAAGGTCACAAGCAGGACTGCATGGCATGCATGCCTTGAGGCAACAAGATGACCAATGATAACACTACTACTGCAACTCTTTGTGCTAGTAGCAAGCATAGTCAGTGAACAAATGATAAAGCCAGAATGCCTTTTTCATATGGATGCATCATAGATTTGGAGTGACGTACCTTCCGTGCCTAGTTTGATGTCTACAACAAAGACTTCTGTTATCTATTGTTGATTTCAGCATCAATATTCTAGCCTTTTAAATGGACAAGGAAAGTTTGAGGTGCAAATGTTGTTGAGTCCAGGTGTAACACAGTGACACCAAGTATGTTTCTGCAGAAAAACTCTCACAAAAAAGCTTTTTGTTGCATAAATGAAACCCTGATGGAATATCAGTCTGAACCTTAATAGTCTGACCATAACCATAAAGCAAGAACTTTGCCACTCTGCCATTAACGTTTTAAAGCATTAAATATTGTACATCTGACCTTGCCAGAGGGTTAATCACATCCTCCTGCTCCATGAGGAGAAAAGGCTTCTGGGACTGATTTCTGCCACCAGGAAGTAAGTCATGCTTATGTGTTTGTGGTCTTTGCCCATAATGAGGGTTTTAGTGGTGGTCACGTGGTGGTTTACTGCGAAAGACTACACTTCTGTCCTCATTATGGGCACCGCTTTTGTTTCTAGTAAATCAGCCTGTAGCCTCTGATGTGACAAGCCTCAGAGTTCACATTCACATCAAGCGCGACCAAGCGTATGTGGGCTTGACTGACACCGGGGCACGTTCAGTGTTGTGTTTGCTTCTGTAGGCTTTGGGATAGTCCAGAAACCTTTACCAGCTGCAATAACAACAACAGATAAAGCCTGAACTCTCCTCTTTCACCCCGTTTAAAACAACAGACAGAGACAAAAATAGTCTGATTTCTTCATGTCATACTATGTCTGGCCAAGAAGGCATGAATAAAAGGAAACGGGGAGATTACTGTACAAGGGGAGAGAGAGAGAGTAAGATTAACAGGTGGGAGGAAAACCTTTTTTTCGCAGGTCCACTTCTAGCACATGCCTCCTGTTTCAGTTGTGGCCTCACTCCCGAAATACTGACATCACACTCCAGTAATGTAGTATTACACTTTCATTAAGCTGGGAGTCTCGAAATAGACTAATTTATGAAAGAATTATCAGAAACATTGGAGCAGTAGAGGTTGGGAGAACCTAACCTTTAGAACCTACTATGAGCCAAGCTCCAAAACACTAGATCCTACACCTCCAACAATGCAACGATAGTGTATTTCCCTTTGTGCTTGGTGCTGCTAATGCTGACCTGTTTAAAAACATATATTCCCAGGCTGATGTTGAGCAGGTGTAATGAGTTCAGGGGTAATACAGAAACCACGGCAACTGTGGAGTAATATGTGCACCAAAAGATGAAGTGTACAATGTGTGGCTAATTTTGCCCCCAGTTGGGTCAATGATTAAGTAATCAGACTTTGTTTTGAAGCTTGCGGGTAAGAGTTGTAGTGGCAGTGTCAATCCATCGTTGTCAAAACATTCTACTCCAAACCACAGATGTGAACCCTCATGGTCACCAAAGTTCTAGATCTATACTTGGGAACAATGAATGTCTGTGCAAGCTGTAATCCATTCTATAGTTGGTGAGATATTTCTGTCTGAACCAAAGTGGTGGGCTGAGGCTGACTGGACAAGGTAAAAGGGGTGGGAGCCCATAGAGTAAAAATGAGACTGCAGTGCCAAAAAGTCAGGTTGGTGGTGGGAAAGAGAAACCTAGGGGTGAAAAATGGGAAACAAGAAGAAGCGGAATGAGGATTTTAAAAGTTTGGAAAACACAAGAAGACAAGAGTCAGTAAAAGTATGGAACAAAGTACAGAGGAGGAGACTGAAAGAGAGGATTGATAGAGAAAGAGAGGAAAGAGGGACAAGTATGCACATGAAGGAGTGTTTCTTCTGCAGATTAGCAGTAGCTGCAACCCAATACTTTAATATGCTGTTTCAACCCCGACAGGCCTGGACTGGCACTGTGTGTGTGTGTGTGTGTGTGTGTGTGTGTGTGTGCCAGCAGCGTGTAGTCGTTTGAGTTTTCATGACAAACTCTTATCAACCCTAGTCAGTGTCTAAGAGGCTGCTCATTCCTTGCGTGTGTGTGTGTTTGTTGTCCACTTTGGTGTGCACATGTAGATGTGATTTTGGGGAAGTCTAGGCAATATAAACACAGCAATCGGTAGAGCAAGTGTGTACACCAAAGTGATAGAGATGAAATACTCTTGTGTTTGTGCGTTATTAATGAATGGTTTTGGCTCTAAAGCTGGGTCGATGATTAATAAGTAACTCAGGACTTTGTTTAAAGCCAGATTAGTGTCTAGATTTGGAGAAAAGGAATGTAACAAGCAATAGCTTTGCTGTTGAGGCCTAGTCGTCAAAGAGAGCAGAAAGATATCCATCATTCTAGAAACTGCCACTAACTCCAGTGTGATAATATCTCAAATTAAAATTTTACAGTTGGCTATTTTGAAGGGTTTTTATATTTGGTTTGCTTAACCAAAACACCTCTGCATCAACAATCTGTCCAATTAGTGACATGTCAAACAATGACTTGTTTTTCTTTCGTAATCTCTTCCTTTCTAAAATCTCCTGCCAGACCAGTAATTGATGCCTGACAGGGTGAGCCCTTGAAATCTGACTTCAGGTAATTCTCCATGCACATGTTTGCAATGATAAAGTTTGTTGTGTCGGATTCAGGAAGTACTGTCTCCTTGGCCTTAAAATAACAATATTCAGTATTAACTAGAGTTCAACAGCCCAGAGCATGTACAAATATAGGGCTATCACCAGGCCTAATAATTTTTTTTTTTTACAGTTTGATTACTTTTTACCTGCCAAGGAGGTTATGTTTTCACCTGTGTCTGTCGTATTTGTTTGTAGAGATTTGTCAACAGGATTGGCTACAAAAGTATTGAATTGATTTGCACCAAACTTGGTGAGGGGTGAGGCATGGGGCCAGGGACGAACCCATTATTTTGGTGTGGATCCAGAATTCTTTTATCGCCTTCCTTTGTGAGACAGGGCATTATTCAACATTTTGCCTTGAGTGTATGTGTTTACTGAGCACTAATTCTAAATGATGAATCAATTAATTGTTACGCCAGAATGGACTGTAAAGCACTTTGGCTAAATGCTTGATCCTGTGGCTAGGTGGTCTGAGTCACATCCAGACGGGCCCTTCAGCATTCCATTGAAAACACTTGTTGAGAGGTTACCAGGCTCATGGGATATGATCTCTGGGGTAATAAAGGGGAAAATATTATTCTTCATTGCATTTGTTGTGTTGTAGAATCCATTCCAGTCAAGTGTGGGAGCCACAGACAGTAATAATATAATACTTCACAGATTGCCCACATGATCAGATGTGAGTAGAGAGGCAGAGCAGTAGAGGCATGCCAATATACTACAAAAGCAAAAGTTGTTGGTTGCCTTGTTATATGGCTGTTTTCCTATGTCTTGTTCTTCACCATGTAGCCTATGAGGGTCAGACAACACAATAATATTTCAGTAAACAAAACATTTCAGAAAATTTGGGGTTTTTTGTAATTGTTGTTTTGTTTCCTCAATTGTTGTTGAGTTTAGTTGTTATGTTTTAACTTCCAGGGCCAATTTTAACTGCATGCTTTATTTGTTTCAAACTTGATTTAATTCATTTGACGACAAACTTTGACAACTGGAAAACTTAAACCCTGTGATACTTTTTAATAAAGTAGAAGAAAATAAATCAATAATTAATTAATTAATGTTAATGGTCTATTATATTGACTTTAAATAACTGTTAGCAAACATTACCTTGCACAAGAAACATAGTGAAAATTTCAAACTTCCAGCCACATCTCTTCTACACCAATATGACCTTTGTGCTATGAATCTTTCTCTAGAAAAAGTCAACTTGTCATCACCATAATTATCCATTGGACTGACTAAACTGAGGTATAATGCAATAGAATATTAGCTGCATTTGTGTCATAAGGTTGCGCAAACCTGCTTTGGTTGTCACACAGACTTAAATTTTCTCTTGCTTCACTTTAGTATTAACCTGCAAAGCATAGTTGGCTGAGTGCCTCAAAATGTAAAACACAAGATGAATTTCATTACTCCTGGAAGCATATGGATCTTATATATTTAACTTGAGCGAGTAGGTGCCAGTCGCTGTGTATACCAGCACAGTCATCTGACTGTGATTTACCCCGCACCAAACAGTCGCCATTAGCAGTTTATCATCGAAAAGCAGCGAGGAAAGGTTTTACGACAGGTAACGCACCAGTGTTGACCTGAAGCACCCCATAACTGACCTGTTTGCGGGAGTTTCGCCAGATGTTGTTGGGTACAGCTGAGGAAGCAGTTTACCACACTCATTAGAAACAAGAGATTGATATCACCCCTTTATTGGGTTTTGAGTTCAGTCAAGCCAGATCGAGAGACTCGGCTTATTAGCTTGATTTCCTCTCTACCACTGTACAGTTTTACAACCGAAAAACACAACAAAGCACACATAAAACAAACTGCACTTTTGAGTTAATACGAAGCCCATCTGAGCTTGATACCACAGGAGCAAATATCAATCACTAACATCGCGAGTACATCATGAACAAGACAATGATGCATTTGAGACGGATGACTTTGTCTCGTGTACAGTGCAAAACCAACTCCAAGGGATGGGAGAGATTGGTTTTGAGGGGGCTTGGATGTAGTCGCTAAATGTTATAGGTCAATCACATACCCTTCCATCAAATTAGTTTGTGGTACATTAATCTGTTGCACTGTACCACAAAGAAAACAGAAAAGAAACCATAAATGATTATTATTTTTAATTATTATTATTTTATTTTGTTATTGACAAGTGTCACTTGTGTTGCTTTATTAAAGAGCATATAACTATCTACTGGGTATTAAAATATAATTTAGGATTGATACATATGTTCTGATCTGTATTTTATAATGTCCATTTATTGAATCACCATAAATTAATGTCCAAGTCTAATCAGAATACTGGAGATATATACAATACTGTCAAATTCCAGATCCTGCATTATGGGAACAATCGTGGTTTGCTGTATGATGAAGCATAAAACAAGACCATCCTCTGTGCTTGCCTCAGCAATACTATGTAAACACAGCAACCAGCCTCCATTATATCCTTCGTACTGCTCACAATCACTTTTATTGTTTCATCATGACTTTGGATCTTTGCCAGTTGGTGCTGACACACCACAAGACAGACAACGTTACATGACTGATGGTGACACAAAAACAAAACAAAACCACTCACAGGCCTATGGTGCAAGAGATACCCGCTCATATTATCGCCTGTGAAAAAGTATGAGCTTTGTATTTGTATCACAGTTTACCTTGTAAAATGTTGTAACATGTCAGGTTCAGTGGAGAACTGGCTTTGTGTGTAAAATGAATTATAGATGGCTTATACAAAGTTAGTTCATAGTTTGTACCAGTCTCGTGAGCCAGAACCAGGTCCAATCCATGTCATTTTGTAGCACGTATGCTTTTACAGTGTTTTAAGGCAGTCTCTGCATGTACGAATGAATGTTTCAGAATATTAAATTGAACAAAGTCAAACTAAGATGTCGAGTAGACTAACTGGCCTTTGAGTTTACTACACCAAGTTCATGGTGGCAACTTCACCCCAATGCAGTGCTGCAAACCACTGATGGAGATACAGTCAGTAGTCCACTGTACCAGATCTTGAGTAGATTTATATTAGAAGATTAGATATATTTTAAAGAAAAGAGTTAAAACTGATTCACAGTGTTTCAGAAACATCTGTGAATCTGTCGACGTACGATTGAGAGAAACTTGCGTCTGGACTTTGTATTAGTCAAGGTGGAATGTAGAAAAGGATTTTGGATGTGGTGATTTACACTGACAGAAAAGTGGGATTTTGTTCAGTTAAAAAGGTACAGCCTTTTTTTTTCCTGAAATTGTCATGGGTGAAAGTGTTTGATCACCTGTTGAAAGTGATGCTTTGATGCCTTTTGGAGTAGTCTGAGCCGCTCTGTGTCGTGGTGCTTACGCATCAGGCTATTATTAATTTTGTTCTCAATCTACATGTGTGGTACAGTATTTGTAGAACTTGCTTTTATTTAGTTTTGTTGTAGTTTCTGCAGTTTTTTTACAGAAAGGGTATATCTAACGATTATATTTAAATATTAATTAGACTTGTGAGAAGATTAAGTTTTGTTCTTTGCATGTTACATTCAGGATTCTTTATTGTAGCTTGAAGCTGGTAAAATGTACAAGATGAAATTGTTTCAACACTGTTTGCTGTAGAATATCTTTCAAAATTTTGTCTTGTCCAATAACTCTAACCATCTGCTCCATCTGGCAGGTCAAAACAAATGCTCAAAGATTCAGTTTGGCCCAGACTTGCCTGTTCATGGTTCACAGTAAATCATCTCTAAAGACCACAGCTTTCTTTGAAAATTCTGTAACATAACTGAGGCCCTTGTGACATGTATTTTATATAAAAACTACTCTGGTGAGTGTTGCCAAACTTGCAAGGTGGTGAGCCTCAAACACGTATTGTTTAGACTGTCAACACGAACTCATTTATCAAATGCGCAGCCCGGTTTGGACTTTGTGCTTACAGTGTGATGACTTCATAAGAGTTACGTGTTTATTATTTTATCTCACAGTCGTGTTTATGCCAACTTTTCCAACTTATTTTTCATGCCAACAGCAGAAACAGATCTGGTCCAGGAAGTCAGCACATCTAGGGCGGTTACAAATAAAGAGATAAAGTTTAAGCCAAGGAGACAGTGTGGTGAGTGAGATGATAATAGATGAACACAACACCAGTTGATTCACAGAAGCTGAGGGCAACTGAGGGACTTTTTAATCAAGGAAACTCAGTAAGACCTAATCAACAAAACATCCTTGATTGTGGTAATGAAACCATGGTTTCCACCAGATGTGAATTCAAAATGTCACATTTTCAAGGCCATTAGCCAGCAGTATGTTTGAACAGAGACAATGTTACCTGTTTATCCTAATAGACCAACTGTTGAGCTTTTAACTGAGGCTGGAAATAAAGAGCCAAATCTAGCCTACCAGTTGTGATGTTATAACAACAGCCTATCTGTAAATGCTCCAGAAATGTCCGTAAATATGTGAAGGTTAAAATGGACAGTGTCTCCATGTGGTCTGACATCCTTATAAGTGGCTTATTAGAGCAGTGCTAGTTCGTTTTAATCTAGAGGATACATGTATACTAAATCAAAGATGCTGTGAAAGACAATCAAGAGTGAGGATAAAACCAATTGATGAAATACTATAAAACAAGACACCAAAGTAGCATGAATATATAACCTAGACCCATTTATAAGTTATTAAAAATGAGTTCATCAGGTTTGTGCTTCTCCAGTCACACCAAAGTAATAAAACAAATTTATCTGCATCTTCATTAAGTATATGGCCCAAGAAACTTGGTGACTATATTTACAACCATTGTAGCTGATGAGCTAACTGCTAACTTGCTAGAAACCCAGCAACATGCCACAAGAATAATATTCGAGTAAATCTCCATTGCGTTAGCTTGTTAGCTAAAAGGACAATTCACGGTAATCTCGTACCCATCAGCTGCTTTCTGTAACTGCACCATAGTGAAGCAGTTTATACCTGACAGAGTGGTTAGATAAAATCTACAAGAATGCTTTTGGCTTAAGTCAAACTAAACTTTACCCACTCATTCCCATTGTAGAAGATATACAGTTCACTATAATACTAAGTCTAGTTCATCGTTGTTTCCTTTAGCAGTGGAGCTGAGGCTGGCACCCACATGTTGTTATTGCTCATATATGTATCATTAAGTGTTCTAATGTAAGAGTAATAAAAACTTTTTCCGACTCTTTTTTTCACTGATTTATCCGCCTCACTCTGCTATGGTTTATCCAATTGCTCTATCCCTGCACCCTTTTATTTTCTTCATTTCTGACTCAATCTGCGCTTAAACCCATGTGAATGGTGCCTTTTGATGGAATGTTCTTAAAAAACCATCCTTCCTCCTTTGTTTGTCCTGATGATCACCAGACCCAGGATAATAGAGAATATGAATAAACACTATTGTGTATCAAAAGGCCAAATTCTTGTCTGCGGCAGCTGAAAGTTATTTAAATGGCAGCTTATGTAGAGAGAGAGGAACACCAAATGTTCAGGAGCTGTAACTCACCAGTTCCGATGCTGAATGGCTGAGGTTATCTTCGATAAAAGATCATGCACAGGAATCCTCAACAGTTGTGTAATAATGAAAGGTTTTCAAATGTTTGGCAGGACTGGTTAGTGAGATAAAGACCAAAGGGTCTAAGCCAATATGAGACCTTGAGAGAAAGTAATAAATCTCTACAACAAGTCAATGCCTGGCTTTGTTAGTACATTTGGTATCTCTTCATAGTTCTGTACCAAAGCAGCTTCTTTAGTGGGAGAGGAAGGCCGGAAAGTGAAGGAAATTCTCATCAGGGCTTTTAAGCAGCAGCATGTTACAGCTGAACAGGTGCTGCAGGAATTTGACCAGAGCTTCCATTATATGAGTTTGGAAATACCCAGGAAATGTGCTGGTATACTGCAGTGAATATCTGACGGATGAACTCTGCTTTGGGCAAATTCCAAAGATGATTCAAGTCTGGACTTTCAGCATTTAATGCATATATCGACAGCACCAAAGTTTTTGTCTTATTTAAGGTTAAACTCAAACTTAAGTGTCACAGTGGAGGAGTTGGGATGTAAAGATGGAGGTAGGGGAGGATCTTTGGGGGTCAGTGGACAGGAAGTCAGCCTGAGGGATGAATGCAAAGAGGCAGGGTGGCTGGCTAGACACAGGGGTCTGAGGTTTGTCAACACAAAATCACCAACAACACTGCAGCCCTCCACCCCTCCCTGAATATGCGTGTGTGTGGAATACACAATGTGACTGACATTTATTTAACAGCTAAATCAGATTAATAAGATAAGGAGTCTCTGCTCAGACGTCGACTTGCTTTTTTGGCAACGAAATGAACCTCGGCAAAATCAAGTGTTCGCTACCTAAATAACTGCGGATTGTTACGGCCACATCATGCCATCACCCTCATCCATTCACCACAGAGTGACACCTTTTGACATGTTTGTTTGCGGGCTTATACCACAATATTTGGTTCTGATCAGATAATAAGGGCTAGAATCATATCAATACAGATACTTAGTTCTGAAACATGGTCTTTCTTTTATTATTCGTTAATAGTATTCAAATGCATGTTAAAAATTGAAGAAGTTTTTAATTGTAAATAAGAATGTTTGTGAATATGAATCAACAACTTGCACATGGACATAATAGCAGCAAAAAATCAGAGAGTCCTGTTGACATCCTATTGGAAGAATCAATTTGTCCATCCAACTGATGCACAAACACACTCCAAACTTGAGTTATACAGACAGAAAAAGTAGCCATGAAAATTTCAGTTTTTCTGGTGTTGCTGTTTAATGATGCCTTTCAATGCACCACTGCTTATGGGCTTGCATAGAAAACAATGGACGCCAGTGCTTTGCTGAAGTCTTATGCCTCCTCTGTGTGTCACCTTTGTAGTGTTATCACACTGCAAGGATAGAGATGGAGTGGAAAGGAAGAGAGACCCTCATTCAGCGCAAATGAAACTACATCATCAAAAGTTTTATGAACGGCAAAGCTTAGCCAACCGCTGGTTGTTCATCAGTGAGCTATTTTGTGACAATTGTTTGCTGGATTCCTTCAAGATTTCACTGTCTGACACTGAATCTCTGCATGGGCTCAATGATTTCATGTTGGCAAGGTTGGTTTAGTCCTTTTAGAATTAAAGTCTGGTTCGTTGAATCCAAGAGTTTTTAAAATCAAGATAATGAAACGCCTGCGTTTGGTGATAAATCGTGGGTCATGTGTCTCTAGCTCTTTGACTTCATCAGAGCTTCAGGAACATTGTTCTACAGTTCACTGTTCCTCTGTGGTTCCAGTCATTCTTGTACAATCCATTTACTTTCCTTTATGTGTAGATTATTCTTGCTCTCAGTAAAAGAACCATTTTGCACTGATATTAAATGGCACTTATGAACAGAGTTCTTTCATATAACAGGCCTCACAAGCGGAGAGATGAAAGGAATAGATTCTTACTGTGAGATGTCAAACCAAGATAGGCAGACGAAAGCTAAGACCTCCCTTTATTTTACTCATTAACAGCCTCTAAACAAATTATACCCCTGCCAAACAAGTCATTGAACATCCGAATGCCTGTTTTGTTGCAGAACACAAATTTGCTTCAAAGAGCAATTTAATGCTGAATCACTTGCTTTGCTGCTTTCTGAAGGTTTAAGCCTCAGGGCTGTGTCTGTCCACACTTGACTCAGTGATGTCAAACAGTTGTTTTGGTATCAGCAATAAAGGCTGAATATTTGCCATGACATCAGCGCTTGACAGAGCGGAGTAAAGATTTACAGATACAACACCTACAATACATCACAGAAACTGACCTTTGATTAGAAATAACTCACTGGAGCATGACGGTCAACAGTCAAACCTGCAAATCAAACAGTTTCCTCTGGTTCTCTATTATGATTATTATGTAAATTTAAAATCGTACAAGAAACAAAGAAACTGTCCTCAGCTCTCACAGATTACTACTTGAACAATCCCAGCTCAAGGTCCACTTATTAGCTTTTTTAAGCTTCATCCTTATCACATGGTTTCATTAGCTACTCAGTTGCCATGAGCTGATCTGTTGACATGCAGGGACTTGGAGTGAGTTCTCAAATTCATTCTTGACTTCAAAAATAATCAAACAACAACAACAAATAAACAACTAATATAGTTGAGAGCTCCACCACAGCTGCCACTAAATGAACCTTTGAGGTGTGATTGTTTTGTCAACTGATTCAAGGTCAAACCAACTTTGAAACTTAAAAAATGCCCCCAAAAAGGAACACCAACATCTACACTCTCCATGAGAACTGCACAGCTCTTATTTAGCTGATGAGGACCATTTGACATGGTCAAAAACTCCAGAGCAACTACTTGAGGTGACATTGTTTTGTGTTTCCACAGCCAAGAATTAGAGAAAAAAAATCTTCTTAGGAAATCTAGACCAAGAGTGGGTGTGGTTTGGCTTTCAGTAGCTCTTTCTAAGCTCTGCCTATCCCTCGGCCTCACTAAAGTGAAAGGTAAATCCCTTCCTGTGCCCCTGCTGAAAGTGTGTAGGGGAGCCGTTGTGACCCTACCACCTAAAACCGGAGGAAGGGTACATTATTCTTCAAACAAATAATCATGCTCAGCCACTGTAGCATCTAGGCCATTTGCAGAGAGTTTATCTGCAGTGCATGTGCTAAAATAGGAAACAAATAAACTCTAAAACATGTCAGTCTAAGATGCTTTGCAGCCATTATACCTTATATGCTAGGCTTAAGTAAGAGTGATGTAGAGATACACACAGGAGAAGATATTTGAGCATTGAGCTAATATGAATTCCTGCCATGGATGTGTTATCCATCACTGCGACTGGAAGCTGAGAGAGCTAATGTCTCAAGTAATTTGTCTCAGCAGGTGCAGATACAGCCTCTGCGTTTAAACTGCGAACAGCGGGTGTAAGAGGGAGGGAAAGTTACTCCGGCCTCCGGGCTGAGGCCGAGAGCTTAAGACCTGAGCTTGAGCTTAGCAACACGCATGCCATCCCAAATCTTCCTGCGCCTGCCTCTCCTCTATCCTCCACCCCACTCCTCCTCTTCCTCTCCCTGCTGTTCCTCCAGCCTCCACGCCACTTTTAAATCATCCACACAACAATGGCATGCAAGATAATACAACAACTGTACATGTGCAAGAAGAAATGAATATCCTCGCATGTGGCCATATATCTCATACGGTAGTAGAGGTCAAAGGCCTGAGGAGCTAAATCTCCAGATGGGGAGAATGAAACCAGGAGGAAACTTTTATTGTCTTCCTCCCTGTTGTGTTCTCTGCCTTTCATTTCTCTCTTTAAAAACCCATACTGGTTGTTTTACAAAGCATACAATGTTTTAAAAATTGATTTCCCACCCTGCTAGTAAGTCACTGGTTTCAGTTCTTGGTCTTGTGGCTAATAAATAATCTATCTACACAATCTTCCAATTGTTCACTGTGATGAATGCATAGCTTAAACCTCAGGCAAGTTTTGTGTTCCGGTTAATTTTTATACATATAATGAATTTAACTGAAAACCAATGGCTTCTAAGTTGGACGACATTAATTTGAAGGGTTGTGTGCCCTGTGAAAATAAATAAGTCAACGCCAATGTCAAGTTAAATATTTTGCACCCAGTGAAGTTTACATATGGAACAAGGTGGCAATTTTGGACTAAAAGACTTTGGGAGACTTGATTGATCTCCATAACATGGAGAGTAGAATCTGAAAGTGATATAAGTGAACCACCAGTGTGTGGTCTCGTATTATTAATTTAATTAGAATTTTATTTATTGTTAAACAAACATTGCTTTTTGAACTCCTCTGAGGTTTAACTCAGCTTCTAAAATAATGCTTTTCTTTCCTTCCTTTCGTCTCCACACGGTGCTTTCATTGTCCTTTTCTCATCTTTCTGCGGCACCTTTATGTTCCGCTTCTCTTTCCTCTTCGCCTTTTCATCTCCTCCTTTTTCTTATTTGTTCCTGTCCAGCTGGGTTTATTAAGAGCCGCTTCCTTCTCAAGGTTCCTACACTGTTTCCATCATTTCTGTTTCCTCCAGTTTGGCCTCCTTCTGCCTGAATCTCCTGACCCGGACATACATCTTTCAGTACAGTCTCATTTATCTCACTATCATCATTATTTTCCTCCATCATCGCACATATTTATTTTGCATCATCATCGCTATCGTCATCACTGGTTCCATTTAACACAGTTCAGTGCATGTGCCCCTACCAAAGAATCATCACACAGAGCCAACACGTTATTGGCACGAGTTCCAGAAGATAAACTGCAGCCAAAAACTGTTCAAACGCCTCCTCTGTTTTTATTGGCTTCATTCTTTTCTGGCCCACCTCATTGCAGCATGTTTCCGCCCTTTTCACACTCATTGCTGTCATCAGTGTCAGTGATGTCACACCTGTAAACTGAGAAGAAAAGCTGGGTTTGAAGAACTCAATCTAAGGATCTGTTTTGGACTGCTGACTCAGATAAAGGCAACTGATTGTCTTTGAGAACCAGTCTTGATAGTTTTATAATACAGGAGATTAAACTATCACTTAATCACATCTTCATACTGTTTGCCATCTCTTCCTCTGAATTTGAAAATACAGTTCACTGTTTCATGATCCCAAGCAGCACCAGGGGCTTAGCATTTTCCACCCAAGTGCTAGAAGTTCAAGAGCTCTCTGAGCACCTGTTAGCTGCAACAGCTGGGACGCCTCTTTACAGACAAGTCATAAATAGCCTGCAAGGGCTGTGGTCTGACCTGACCTATATTTGACATCAGGAATGCTGGCGTTTGTTGTTTAACAGTGACCTTTTTGCTGCATTGAAATTGCACACAGGGTCCGCTACGTATCGCCAGCCGTAATTGACATCTAGGATCAGCTTTTGGGCACTGAGCATCACCAGTGAGGGTTAGCGAGGAAACCGCCTCTGAGAGCAATAAGGAAACCCGCCAGCCCCAATAATATAAATTACAGGCAGCCAGCTTATCAGTGGCACATCAGTTGTAGGCCCTCAATAATTCATCAGCCTCTTTTTAAGTACTTAGAATTTAGTCTTGAGCCATAGAGACTAAGTGAGCCTCTTCTTAGACCTTTCGCTACTGTTGTACTCAAAAATACCAAGAGAATGAGGGGGACCGCCAGGATATGCTCAGTTTTAAGAAAGTACTTTCATTCACATCTATGTCTTCGCCTGATAAATGGGAAGACCTCTATGTCCTGTTTGTTACATAGGATGTTCAGTTAAACGCCAGAAACGCCAGGTGTGTGATTCCAGTATGATCGCTCTCCAACTCAGTATTCACCCGTGACATTGCAGGCTATAAGAATCTGATCCCAGTACTGTAACTGAGGCATTTTATAAGAAAGTGATACTATTTGTCTAAGTATTCGACCTAACCAGCATTTTGGCTTTCGACCAACACTTATTCTTCTAAAAAACCTAATCCACTGGGCGTAAGTTGTTGGTGTATTAAACGGGTTTGGTGGAAGTGAATAATTCAAACAAACAGCTTTCAAACTGCCATCAGTGCAACCATGTTGAGCTGTTTGATGGATGATATATTAAATGTTCGTTTCAAGGGTAGTTTCCTTCTTCTTCAATTGGAAAACATAAAAAGTGCTGAGCATGGAAATGAAATGTGCTTTGACTCAGCTTTGATAACGAGTGTCTGCATGTGCGAATGTCTGGAGCGAGCAAGTAAATTTGTTTGACAGGTTATGCAGTGCTGTTGATGACAACCGCATAACCCATTTCACACTGAGAAAAACCAGACATTCCTGTTCCTGTCCACTGGAAGACCACATGGCAATGGAGGAGCAGCACTCTCTTGATGAAGGACATGGTAGGAGCAGAGAGAGAAAGAGAGGAGAGGGAAGGGTGAGGGAGGTGAGACGAAGAGGAAAAAACGAGGTGGAATAAGGAGAGAATAGACAAGAGCTGTTTAAAACAAGATATACAGGGTGCTTGTGGAGGTAGAACTGAGGGGGCTGAGATCAAGCAGCTGTAAAGCATCCAGACATTCAGACTAAGTGGAAAGTCCTTTGATGTCTCAGTGGGTTTATGAATGACTGTGTGTGGGTTTTATGACAGGGAGCCAAACCACAGCTTCCTGCAGTCGCTGTATCTTAATGCTGATTCAAATACATGGAATTGAGGGAGTGTATATGTAATAGTAATGTGACTCATGTGTTTTATTGGTGTATATTTGTGTCTATATGAGCATTTCTTTTTATTCATGTGACTGCCAAGTTTAGACTGTTGCCCACAGGAAACCACAAACATCAGAGCTATTGACGGCAGTGTATAATGTTGTGTTTTTGTGTGTGCAAACCTTTGAAAGCGGCAGAATATAAATTCCTGCCTCCATACAAAACAGGATTGTAAAATCATCACTTGTCCGACCAGATCCTAATCGATGCCAAGTAATACTAGGTGTTTACAGGAAGTTGAACTCAGCCGAAACAGATGGAGAGGGCCCTGAGGCTGAAGTGTTATAACACAGAGAACTCACTTTCAGCACTTTGACACTTTTATATTTTTCTCACACAATTCTAGAGCAATTTAAAAGTGTCTTGCTCAAGACACTGAATGGTAGACAAAATAGATCTCCTACACAAAAGCTGGGCTATTTTAAAAGGTTAATGAAAGACACCTGTTTCTTAATCTGCAGATTTAAGAACTGTCCCAATAGCTTCCCACATGTGATAAACTACAAATACAGTATGTGTGCCTCAAAGTATATCAGATTTAACTGCAGGGACCACACAAGAAGTCTGTGTCACATTTAATAAATATAAATTTGGCTTTGATGTTTGTTTCATTTTGAAAAGATGGACAGATTGGGGATGCAGATGTCACGCAGAAACATTTTGACCTCCATCAAACATCTTGACTAGTTGTAGGAGGATCGCTAATTATTGTTGTATCTACAGTTCAATCTTGTCTATTCAAAACATATGGGCTAGTTCAGTGTAGCTTGGTGAATCATGATATACAGAGGAGAGAAGTTAATTATCTTTTGGGTATAAATAAAAGTACGATGTTTAGTTAAAATTAAGTTGTAGATAACTGAAACTGGAGTTATTATGAGTTGAAACCATGGTACCAATGTGGGCACAGTGGGACAGACATGCTTTTAATCTGCACAAACACTGACTGTAGACAAGGAGCATTTCGCCTTGCTTTGGCTGGTTCTGCTGGCGAGAAAGCTTAATAAGTGTATTTCCCAAAATGTCAAACTATTTTATTCAAGGGACACAGTGTAGCACAGTATAATATGCTGCTTGCTCTGAAGATACTCAAAATCATGTTCGTTTTGGTTCAGGCTTGATGTCAAGCAATTTACTGTATATTCCTTATCCATCGCTCTGTCACCCATTAGTTTGCTTGTTGAAACTAGGATTGAATTTATTTGCTATAGAAAGAGTAGGTTAGTGAGACTAAACAGAAAGTGGAGCTCTACTTCACTGGTCCTTATGTCAATGGGCTAAATTAAAAATAATACAGCAGGATAAACTCAGCAGCTTCCTCACACATGCACTGGTCGCATGTTTGAAAGGGGCAGGGCTTTCTAGCAACCTGAGGTCATGCAGGCGCCACCCGTAAGTGGGTGCCAGTGTTTATTTACCTGAACTTTATTTGACTGAAGTCTGGGCACAGGTTCATCAAGGCATCAGTTTTAGAGATATAGCTGATAAGAAAACCAAAGGAGGTTTAAACCAAATACTGGGCAGGTCCAAAAGGTAAACGACAAGGTTAACGCGAGCAAAAACGCCCAGGCGACAAACTCTCACAAGTACAGATCATGAAATACAAAAGTCGAAGACATAAATGTAAACTCATATAATAATAGATGTTTATGCTATGAATCATTGACTACGCCTCCAAAGATGCTCAAAAATAAAGAAAATGAGCCAAGAGGAAGCCTCATCCACCGAGAACAAGTTGAGTGGCTGGTCAGATGCTCAGCAGTGTGTCACATACAAACTGGAGACAAATGAGGTGCCTCCCGTAGCTCTCCCATTTCCGATACTATTAGTATTTACTTCCAATTAACCTATCATACAGCATATATTACAGTGATGTTTCCAAGACAGGTATACATCTATATGATCAATACTCACTGTCTTATTATGTATTTTATTGTTGTTTTAAGGACACGTTGGAGTTCTTGGCTGGAAATTACCACTAGATAATTGTGCAGATGAAATAGTAAGAGTGACTATTACTGAATATGTGTAGTGTTATTGTTAGAAGTGATATCTGGTGTTTTTAATAATAAAAAAAGGTTCGAGCCAGCCAAAAGTTCAGAGTCGAGTCCAAAAAACAGCCCTCCGTGTGATGAGTTTAGTGTCAAGTAAGATAATTTTGGCTGTTTGTTGGACAACCTGTGTATTTGACGAGTGTTTCTACCTTACCTTTCTACAGCTGCAGGTTTCTGCATTATGATGACAACAACTTAGTTACTCCCACCAAAGTTCACGTCTGCATCAGCCCTACATGTTTCTCCATAACTGACTTGGAATTCCTTCACAGCCAGGCAAATGCCTCCATCTGTTCCTTAACCCTGGTCCAGCAGAGCCAGGCCAAACTGACTTCATTAAAGGTTAATATTCAAAATACAGTATATAATTTGGAGGTATGATACAGTTTAGGTTTAACTATTAACTTGTCGTGGAGATATAGAAGTAGATATATCAGAATGTAGGTGTGGTATTAACTTGGCAGGGAGTGCCTTTAATTTTACCCCGGCTCTGTAAAATGTACATTTGAAAATTTTCTCATCCCTCTATTTTTTCCTGTGACATATCAGTTCTCTAACAACTGGCTAGCTTTGCATTGTTTTTTTTGCGTCTTTTTAAAATAAAACCCATCTTACCATCAACTAAATGGATTTAATCAGACTACACACCCTCTAAGCTCCTTTCACATTCACTTTTGTATGTGGTGTGCGTGGAAGTTTCACCGTCAAAAATAATGTCCTTCACTGGAAAACTACTAGAATACTACTTCATAGGGACTGGTTCATTTTCCAACACTGTCCTTCAAATAATTTGGAGGTTATTAACTATTAATCTAATTTACTCCCACAAAACAATCATTTACTGATTCAATCCTGTAAAATCCAATAATTACCGGTGAATTTCTTCATTTTCAAGCAATATTGGGATAAAACCTGAATTTACTGTACTTATTCTAAACGTCGGTGGTTTTGTTTCTTACCTTGGAGATGTATGCTTTGATGCCTTCAGTTTGATGCAGGGCTCTCAAAGAGCTGGGCCAACTGGTCCGGATATCTGGTCCTTATCCAGAGCGTTCAGTAGACTCTCAGGCACTTCAGCTCCTCTGTGGCCGCCCTATTTCACCTTTTCTGGGACAAACATACATGCAGCAGAGGATTACTTGAGGTGAATATAAAAAAAATAAAGTGCCTTTTTGATGAATCCCAATGTATTCTAACTTACAGTGAGGTGCTACTGAACAGGAACTGAACAGTCCCACAAACTAGGGTACAGGCTATATTTAGTTAGAGTGTTTTGGTCTACACAAGCGCCCGTTGAGAAGAGAAGGCGACATGTCTGATGGACAGGTATCGTGACGCTAAAACATGTTGATAAAAAGGCGAAAAGGTTTGAAAAAGACAAAAGTGTAGTTTCAGTTTACATAAACAGAGCAACTTAACATCCATACAACAACCCCAGACTAAGCACAAAACCAGGAATGTAATCAAATGCTGTTTATTCTGCATATATTATAATTAAAATAATAAGGATTTTTTATATTAAAACAGATAGTTGTGGTCCTTGATCTTGATTAGCCGAGCCCTTTGAAGCCAGTCAATACCCTATAAACACACCTGTGGCTCATTACACCAGGTTACTGTGCCAAACAAATTGTTTCAGTAGTGTTTTATAACAGTTAGGGAGATTGCTGTTCAACCTGTTGGAACTTGCTTCTGGCTGGCCGATTAAAGTCGCTGTATAGAGCCAGAAACACCGCTGCACTGGCAAAGAGGAGAGCTAACATAAATGGGGCACTATTTCAACAGCTGCACATTTAATGGCGATGTCAGACGAATGTTAATAATCACTAAAGGCTACAGTGTTTGGAGGAAGAATGGCTGTTTGTTATCAGTGAATTGAGTATTTTTTGTTGCTGTGGGTTTATTCTAGGAAACTGTGCATATATAAACTCTCTAATTTTACCGCTTTATTTTGCTCTTTGATAATATCAGTCAACTCCCATAAGTTCATATAACATCCTTTCACATATTTTTATCGCCCTCGTGGGACATTCAAACACGTCATTTCTTCTTATTCTTGGTCAAACTACTCGTCTCAGTGTGCTGTCACTCTCTTTTCTCAACCTGCTCCTGTCAACTCGTGTTGCAGGCAGAGTCCTCGCGCCTGCACGTGTTCCTTGTTTCGCTGCCGACACTGTCTGTAAAATGTTTGTCCTTTTCGTCGCATGCTCTAACTCCTGAAAGCATGTTGACTGTCCTTGGCGGACTGCATATTAATCTGAGGCAGCAGAAAGAAAGAAAATGAAAGAATCAAGCCTCAGAAAGTGGGACTGAAACAACTTGAGACCAAATGTAACAAAACATTTTGCTTTACACAGGCGGGGTTGGCTCTCTGGGCTCAAAACTCAACGTCTTATGTAACAACGAAATGGTCAGGGGTTGCTGAAGCCTTTTCTCCGGTGTGAACCTGAACTGGCACATGCATATGCAAATCTGGCTCGTATCAGACATCTAATAGAGGCAATTAAATGAACAATTCCTGCGGGGCAAAGGGAAATTGTTTTGCTTTTTTTCCTTCGCTCGCCTCTGTGTTTGGCAACAGCTCTATGAAATGTTTTGTCACTTTGGGAACTGAAATGCAGAAGGGTCTCAGGCGATGGACTTATGTGCAAATGTGTGTGTGTGTATAACTCAGGGGTTGTCAAATCACGGTCTGGCCAATAATGACTCTATAACACTGATGAGCAGAGAGATTACAGACTGCTCCTTCTGTTTTGTCATTTCTTTCCATATTTGTTTTCCTAATGAACCATTCTGTTTCTTCTCTGGTTCCTAGTGCTGTTCCTCTCTCTCTTTTCTTTTTTTTTTTTTTTTTTTTTTGGTAATCCACTTCAAATCCTCCCTTCGCAGCCTCTTCTCCACAGTCCTTGTTTATGTTGCTGCATGAGCAGATCTCCTATTGAAGATAGTGATGTGTCTGTCTCTTTGTGTGTGTGTAAATTGGTTCAAATAGCCCGGGAAGAACAGGGCAGAGGGCTTCAGAGAGGCTGGAAAAAAAAATGGGGCCACATCTCTTGGGGGAATCTCAACATGTTGCCTGTGTCTGAAAAGGGGCAGTGACTCATGTCTTTTAATGGCTTCACAATGGAGGCAGAATCTATGCAGTCTGAGGCCCTTCCACCGTTCAGTCGATTGCACATTCGATTACAGTTTGCATGTGATGTGGGTCAACTTTGCGGAGGTTTACCTGAATATTAATAAGGTCACATTTTTTCTGTGTGGATAAAACATGGGCACAGCATAGGAACTACATCCTCCAAAAACCTCAAGCGTCTGTTGCACGATTTCTGTTTGAGAGGATGGGAAAGACAAAAATCTAACTTTGATGCTTTGTTCTTAAGTGTCATACTTGTCAGCCAACAATAAATGTCCTTAAGTGCCTGTGACTTAACTTAGCTTTTATAACATAGGCATAAGGTAGCATTGTTCATTGTCTTTCAGTATTGTGCTGAGAGAAAGGAAGCACAGCAGGACATCAATATTAGATCATCTGCATACAGTAGGATGATAACAAAAACTGCTGACAGTAGAGTCTGGAGCAGGGAACAGATTGACTGTTATGAGGAACGTGATGACAAGCTACCACTGGCAAGAGAGACAGGAGGGTTCACACATGCATGACTGGATCCTGACTCGCTCGGCGCAAACAAATGGAGTGAAAGTTGGCGGTTTCTTTTCCTCTGCCAAAACACACTTTGGTTGGTTCTGCTTGAAGGATTAATTGCTTTTTCAGTGTCTTTGTATATGAGAATAAAGGGTTGAATTACAGGGCATGTGTGTAGTGTGTGTGTGCCTGCAGCTTGGTATAAATAAGTTTTGACAGGGCCTGTGAAGTGTTTTGATCCATTATGAAGCCGTCTTGTCCAAGTTAGCGGGCGAATAAAGTTGTACACATCACTGCCCTGAGCTGAAAACAAGATTAAAAACTCTTCTGCTCCATTAGTGCGGAGCGAGGCCAGAGGCTGAATAAGCTATACGAAACATGCTCCCACCACATTAATGTACTGTCTTTTCTCTAGGTTTGAGGAGCATGGAAGCTTCCTGCCTAAAGGCACAGTGAGTAGGAGATAATTTAATTTCTTAGAGGTTGAGAGTTCCAGACCGAGATGTCATCCCAACATAAAGTCAACCATAACTTACTTCTTGTTAAGCAGCTGATGTTGAGTCAAGCTGCTGGATTTGAACACTTGCTGCTGTTTTGCATTTGAGTTTACTTCTTCTGCTGTGGTGCATTCATCCCAGCAAGACCAATCCACCAAACCACTGGAAGGCAGGTGCCTGTGCTCCAGGCATGGCTCCAGCGAACAGTGCCCAGGTCTGCTTGAAAAGGTGGCCAAAACGCTGTGCCAAGACCTCATATACTTACCTACTGGACAAGAACAGTGGCATGTTAGCATGCTGCTTTGTGGTGGCATGCTACAAAGTAAGGGGCTGATGGTAAGGTCATTTGTTCTGATGATGGGGCTGAGAAAGAGTTAAGGGATTGCCGTGAGGGATTAGGTGTCTCTCGGACCAAGCGATCCATAATGGGTTTCCTTCTAGTAATCCAATAGTCGTTAAAAGATAACAATTGAACAGAAACAATGGACCAACTGATGAACAGACCAACAGCCATATTGGCATGGCAAAACAATACCTCAAACCCGTTGAAGGTTAGAAACTACTTTAAATTTATTCCTCATTTAAACATGCAGTTTCGCTCTCAACAGTTATTCCTTCATTCAGTAGAAATGTATTGGCTCTCCTCCGCCACCCAACAGTCTGGTGTCTGGCTCTGGAAGTCGGCACCACCTCTAACAAAAGCCAATGATTCTTCCCTCCTCTTTAGATACAGGGTCTCCTCACGCGATCTTTTCCTTCATTTTCATCTACTTTTCTGATCTCTACAAATGCTTTGAGCAAATCTTGCATCTCTACTCTGGCTTGTGGTAGCTGCAGGTTTGTCTTTTCCTCCTCTCCTTGACTGTTCTCTTACACCGATCAGTCATTGATTTGCATCATAGCATCATTCACTCCTTTGAGGCAAGGCTTGGAAATGGACTGTGTTTATGTGGTTGTATCGGTTGCATCCAGCACTCGTTGTGTTTTGGGTGTGTAAACAGTTTGAAGCAGGAAAATGTGAGGAGATTAGGCAGTATAGACACGCATGCCTCCAGAGATGGGGACTCGGCCTCCACATCATCGGCATGCCCTGGGGCATGCAACTGGAACTGCTCACAGGCTTAAACATGAGCGTTAGAAAGACCCTCCTCCCTGTTCTCTCTCTCCTAGTGCACTCTTGACAGCACTTTGTCTCTGATCGAGCTCTTTAGTCAAAATTGCAAAACTGGCTCCATTATAGCCGTCATTTGAACAAAGTTACACCCCAATGATTCATCATTAACAAATCAATAAGCTGACATAAGTTAGCCTGCAAGTTGTAAAACCTCATACATGTTTTAATCCAAATAACTATGACAAACACTTAAGTACTTTTGACAGGTCTGAAGGGCTCTACTCTCTTGTGCAGCCACAGTCTGCTTTGCAGTTGCTGTTGTTCTAGCCCTTATCAAGACATATTTCCTTTTTTAACGGTAACTTGGTCAGTCCTGTGCATTTTGTCCCCAGTGGCATCTGTTTTCTCAAGCGTGCTGACTTTATCGATAACATCCCTTCCTTGAAAACCAGCAGCAATGAGTCCCTCTGCGGCTGGATTCAGCATTAAATGCAGAGCTAACACATGCTAAAACATTCGTGACACGCCAAGATCTGTTCGTAACTCCTCTGTTGTTGGTAAACTAACTATTCAAGAACTTGGCTTAGGTGTCTGAAAAGAGGTAGATAAAGTGTCAGTAAATGTAATTTTTAAGTAGACGTTACCAGTGACAGACCATTTGGTCCATGGTCGACACCTCACATCTTCTCAATAAGGACTTTACGCACTAGGATTGAGCGTTCAATATCTGGTCTGGTTGATTGTTGCAGTACAACTATGTGTCTGATGTAAGTTTATAAGCTAAGCTGTGTGGCTAATGTTGCAGCTGTAGCTAATGTAGCTTTACCTGCTTTGTCTTAATATCTACAATTGCGCTGCTAATTGTCATTCATTATTATTCAAATGGTAGGTGACCTTTCTCTGTTTGAGACAAGTTAGTGTAAGTTTACAAATGACAAACAGCTACAGTTGGTTTAGAATTTAAAGAAGTGACTTTTATTTATTAAATAAATAACATCAAGAACATCTTTGAACATTTCTGTGCATTACTGGCCTAGATCTGAGACAGACAGGAATTATCTTAAGGTCGTCCTCAAATGTAGAAACAAATCTAATTTTAATAGGATACGATATTAAAAATATTTCAGACTAATTTGTTGCATTTGTGGCATTTAGTATTAAGTCTAGTATAAAAAGCACACACAGACTCTTAGTTTATTTTATTCTTTAATCGGTCTTAATTAGTATGTAGTATTGTTAAAAAACATATTTACATTTGACACTAAATTTATTTAACTTAATTAAATGATCAAATTGGGTATACACAATATACTGTATACATATATATATATATAAATATTTATCTTCCTCTTATAGATGATTTGGAAAAAATAGTGTCAGTTCTGAGACTGTATTGAAAAATGTCAAACTAAACTCCGCCATAGTTAGCAGACTCCTTCTTTTCGAAAACAATAAATAATAAAATTACAGAGTATCTGCTGCACATTTACATCCTAAAAATCTTCTTTTCTTGCCAGATAAGATTGTTCTGTGACACAACTGCAGAGCCTCTAAAGCCAAAAGAGAATTAGAAAATGTTTCTCAGACTGTCAGAATGTTATTTCAGCTTTGAACCTGAACTTTAATAATTTATAGCAAACTACTGTTCTCCAGATACAAGAGCTAAACTGGGATGGTCCCTGATGGTCTGCTTTTGGAAATCGCTGCAGCAAGAGGGAACACACACACACACACATCCACATATTTCTGAGTGATCAATGCGCTTTTTATCCCTTCTCAGACAGAAGACATGTGGTCTCTCATGGCTGTCCATACTGAATTGGATGACTGGGCTCCTGAGAGGGAGAGGAAGGGTCCGGGCTGACATAGCTCCTGTGATCCTGATTCCGACTCTCTCAGGAGCCCAGTCATCCAATTCAGTATGGACAGCCATGAGAGACCACATGTCTTCTGTCTGAGAAGGGATAAAAAGCGCATTGATCACTCAGAAATATGTGGATGTGTGTGTGTGTGTGTTCCCTCTTGCTGCAGCGATTTCCAAAAGCAGACCATCAGGGACCATCCCAGTTTAGCTCTTGTATCTGGAGAACAGTAGTTTGCTATAAATTATTAAAGTTCAGGTTCAAAGCTGAAATAACATTCTGACAGTCTGAGAAACATTTTCTAATTCTCTTTTGGCTTTAGAGGCTCTGCAGTTGTGTCACAGAACAATCTTATCTGGCAAGAAAAGAAGATTTTTAGGATGTAAATGTGCAGCAGATACTCTGTAATTTTATTATTTATTGTTTTCGAAAAGAAGGAGTCTGCTAACTATGGCGGAGTTTAGTTTGACATTTTTCAATACAGTCTCAGAACTGACACTATTTTTTCCAAATCATCTATAAGAGGAAGATAAATATTTATATATATATATATGTATACAGTATATTGTGTATACCCAATTTGATCATTTAATTAAGTTAAATAAATTTAGTGTCAAATTATGTAGCAGCGCAAATATGTTTTTTAACAATACTTATCAGTGTTATTACTTTAATTAAGACCTGATTAAAGAATAAATAAATCAAACTAAGAGTCTGAAAAGGCTTTTGATACTAGACTTTAATACTAAATGCCACAAATGTGTAACAAATTTCAGTCTGAACTAAAATATTTTTGGGGTTTAATGCCCAGTCCTATTGAAATTAGATTTGTTTCACATTTATGTAATTAATTTACAGATAATTGTCTTGTCTTTAGATTTGTAATAGTAATGCACAGAAATGTCTAAAGATGTTCTTGATGTTATTTATTTAATAAAT
>BRZM01002819.1:72372-87309 GCA_033238685.1 Lates japonicus | reverse complement strand
CAATAAAGCCATGTAGGCTTATTCGAACCTCACTCATCATGGAAATACGAAGGGAAAGTCCTGAATTTGGCTCAGGCGATTAAACCACCACCAACTGATCCTCAGCCTCGAACTCTACCTCCTTCTCTCTAATGGCTCACTTGTCTCTTCCTTGAAACGCCAGTCATCTGAGGAATGTATGTTTATTCCTGAGAATATTAGATAGTAGTAGTATACTTAAATGCAGAAGGAAGGGCTGATGGCTATTTAGAATTTTTGTAAAATAATTGGGAATAATGTGACTTATCGCTCAATTGTTTTAGGGTCTTTGAGACCTTCCACCCAAAGTGTTGGTATAGAGTTGACAACGAATGGTAATGTTGAGTGTGTGACGCCATTGCTACCTTTTCTTTATCTTCCTGTTTAAATTTCTGGTGACTAGCCCTTGAGTCAAATTCTCCAGGCTGACCTTGATTTCCCACCGTCGGACAATTTTCAAATCAGATCTATGGATTGTTTTCTACGACCAACTTCACTTTAAACCCCTGGCTCCCCTTTGAACTCTGACCTAATAAATAAGTGTATTTAATGAAGCCTTTATCGTGCAACCTCAAAACGGCCTGACTACAGCCTCGGGTAATTTTAAAGATGAGGAGTATTCTTCGAGGAATCTGATTTTAATTAACACACACAATCAAAGAACAAAGACCTAGCTGCCGAAGGGGACATTTATGAGACTCTAAAATATTAGCCTAATATATCATATGAAAGGAATAGAGTCATGTGTAGAGTAGACAGTAGCGTATAAAAGACCCAAACAGCTGGAACATGTTTTATTATTGCACATTTAAGCTAAAGGCAGCTGTATCAGCTAAAGTTATCTGTCAAGGAAGTTGTTTTCACCTATGGCTTGAGGAAGGGAGTAGAGACAAGACAGAGATATTTTATTGGCTGTAAATATAACTGATTTAGACCCTGATTTTATATCACAAAATTGCAACAAATTGCTATTTAAAGAACGCCAGGTAACCCGTTTATCTACAACCCAAAGTCATTGGTAGCAGAACCCATTCTGAAAGTAGGAAAGCTGAATTGACCCAGCACTACCACCCTCAGCGGCCGGACAAGGACACTGAGCCAGATTTTCCAAAGACAATGACGACAGGAAAAAAGACTAAAACAAATCTAAGCTGACACGTTTTATCAAGTAGCCTAGGTCCACCCATTTTAAGTCAATCCAGAGTAGTCTACTTCCTAGAGGCATTAATAACATTACTGAGGCGGTTACCTGTTGAGTATGCAAGAATGTCAAAGGATGTAATCTAGTATCGGCAAGGATCACTTCAGTTGATGCTTACAATTTGAGCGATAATAGGAATTTGTAAGTGTACAGACCTTTATATTGTGTTTGTGCGTGCGTCGTGGATGGCGGTACACAACTGTATGACGGTGACACACCTAGTCTCAGCAAGTGGAATCTGCTGACCCCCTTGTCACTTTGCTGTTTCTTGACTCCCAAATTCAGTTTAAATAAAGTGCCAGTGACACACAAAGTGCTGGGCGGGCCTGCTCTGGGACATTCTGGTTTATCTTTTTAACTTCCCCTTTGTCCCTTAAAACAATGTTACTGCTTAGTTTGCAGCTATAAAGACTAGTTTGGATAGTAGACATATTTTATTGTAACTTGATTGAGCAAGTGGCCTGTGTTATCTAAGTTATGGAGATTAGAACTAAAGCCGCTAATAACCCTACTTTTCCATATAGTTTATTTCATTCATTAACAGAAATATGATGAGAAGAAAGAAAGAGAGATTAAAGAAGAAGAGAGGAGGGCTGTGGACTCTCTTAGTTTGTTCCAGGCCACCCAAGTGCACATAATGGTAACAAATGCTCCATGGCACAAGGGTTGGACAAGGATGAGGCAGAAAGACCGAGGAACAAAGAGTTGTAGCTACAAGTAGTAGTGACTTTCAGCTGGCTGCGACCAAGGAATGTCCCAAAATAGGTATTTATGGCAAACAGACCGATACGTACTCCAGGCTTAGCTCTACTCACCTACCGGTTTATCACTAGTAGACACCACTATGGTTTATTCCAACCTAGAAGCTGGGTTTTTCCAGATGGTACACAGTGGCTATGTGTTGACATTTTTCTGACTTCACTAACACAAGGACAAAATAATCCTTATTCTATAATTTTCCCAATAGTTTCATTGGCAACGTAGTGGACAGTGATATTATACCAGAGTGAAAACACTGACAGTGTTCTCTAAGCTGTGGAAAGTCTGCATTTTGCAGCTCGGTTTTAATTTTACGAACATATTACCATATAGCTATTGAGCCAGATCTAGATGTAATAGGATGAAATACCAATGTCATGCGACAGCTAACCACCAGGCAACAGCTGGATCATTATAGCTCCAGGCTGATTCTTACCCAAAGGACCCCAGATTATTTTAATGTAGTTCTGATCGGCCGAACGACGACTCTAAACTAACCCCTTGCGCAAGCAAGCCTAATTTCAAGATTACGCTAAAACGAGCAGAACAACAGCACAAACAAACTCAGGCGAATTAAAGGCCGTACCACCAAAGACACACAACGACGCTGATGAAACGAAGCAGTTTCACGCTTTACGCTGAGCTGCTGTGGTCCCTTTGAGTTCATAAGGTGATCTCAGCATGGCAGCAATCATCTGCAATGCGTTCTGCGCGAGGCGGGCGTAGCCAGCATGACCAAGCTTTAGCACTTATGTTATTATAGAAAATAAATTATAGCTTAATCCTGTTTTCCAGTGGTCCACAGATCCCCAAGAATGAAAGTATACCTGAAATAATAGTGCATGGTTTTAGTGTGCATTAGGCTTAGGGTAACAGGAAAATACCAACAGCAATCAAAGGTATTTCAACGTATTCTAAAACTAACATTTAGCAGTTCTCTTTGACGCATTGAGAAACAACCTGCGAGGAAAGAATTAACTCTATTCAGCCAACAGAGGAGAAGCCCCGGCTGACCCGCCGTGCGCGCGTTTGGTGCGCGCGCTGATGCCCCAAGCGCCCGCGCGCAAAGCCCCCGGTCTGCGATGAGTAGCTGGCGCGCCACCAGTCACCACAACAAACACTGCTGACCTCGGGAACGCTCACACCCACACTTACATGAAAACATAACCTTGCACCACAACCCAGCTAGGTGGGGTGTGGTGGTGTGTGGTGTAGGTGGTTTAAGTAGTGGTTCACGGCATAGTAGAAATATGTGACTGTTCCTGGGTCTGTGCTATATTCTAGTGGTTCTAGATTAAATCTAGTGAGTGTGATTTTATTTCACTAGCAATTTGACCCAAGGAATTGTTGACAAACCAAAGTCACGTTTGCCAAAAAACAAAACTACAACCATTTCGTCAAAAACGACACATCCACCACACTCTAGAACGTATACAAGCTATACTATTCCACTCATTCTTACACTAATTTTAATTATATAAATATAATCTTTTTTAAGGTGGTTATTTCTAGACTAATACTAATATCTATTATAACTCGCCATATCCCAGAAGATAGAGCAGATACAGCATCATTTATTTATTTATAAATATACGACTTTAACCAATTAGCTGTATATCTGTGATCACGTCTACCAGTACATGGTAAGATGCTATCGCAAATAAAACGCAGTTAAACATTTATTGAAATGCCAATACAAGGAGTGACCAAAGACAACCACACGTTCCCAGAGACCCTTAACAAATCCTCTTGTCATAGTTTTTAATTTTGCTCACGACAAGGTCGTTATTAATATCAATGTCATGCTGTCATGACTGACCATGTATTGCAACCCTCTAAGTAAAGTACGTTATTCGGGTTAAAATCAACGATAACTGTAATCCAAAACAGTTTTGCATGGGAATTGAAACGATATAGAAAAACGCACCAACAGCACAACAGAAACAAAACGAAGGGCTTCTAAAGGCATGGCATGTGTGGGCAGTAGGGTTTGTGTATCTGCTAGTACTCTTACGACAGGGGAATTTGCAGTGATCCCACGCTGCTATTTCCAGGGAATTTGTACTAATTTGCAAGGCTTGACTTGATCAATCTAACCCATTAGCACTAACCAATGTGACAAATACTTGTTTCCTTTCTTGGTGAATCTCTGTTCGCTATGCTCCATTTTAGCATTCAATTAGTGCCATCTATATTTGCAGCGCATAGAAACATTCAGCATCCTGCAGGTGCGCTGAATGCCACCCGCGCCGCCAGCCCTTAGAACCTGTTTAGGGACGAACCACATTTCTTTTGCTACTATTATGTTAGTTTCCAAATACCTCAATTTTAGAATTTTAGATATAAAGTTATTCTAGTTTCATTGACAACTAAACTCTTCTACATGTTGAAGGTAATGTTATTTAATCTTATTGAGAATAGCCTGGGAGCTGAAAGCTCCCTTCTGTCAGCTCTCTGATATTTTTTGTCCCTGGTCCCAAAGAAATACCTGTGTTGGAACATCATATTTTGTGACCCTGGCCAAAGCTAGTGGGTGTGTATTTTTAATCATAATGATGACTGCTGCAGGCTTTTTAATTGGACCCAATAACCTTTGGTAATAGTCAACTTTTCCCCATAGTACCAGTAGGTTTCATTTTTTAAGTTTGAATGAAATGCTCCACCGACCAATGGATTTATCTCAGGCTATCTGGCGCGTGTGGCCCGCGCTGCCTGGGACAATGAACTGTACCACCTCTGCGTTCTTAGAGTTTTGGTTCAGCGCCATCACTGGGATCGACATTTAAATCCTGTCCACCTCTTTGGCCGATCAAATACCTCAAAACCAATGACGCTCCCATCAGCCCCAGCTGAACCTTTTCGCGTTTAGTGCTAATTGTCAACTGTCATCCTGCTAACGCCTTGGCATTGTGAGCATGTTAGCATGCTGACTTTAGCAGTAAGCTGAAATTTTAAGGACAAAATAATGAAATGAAATAAAATAAAAATAAGCCTTTTATTGGCTCTTTGTGGTTTTGGTCTAAAAACTGACTCTTCAACCTTTAAAATCTCCATCAGTCAAAATTTTTCTTCCCTGTTCATAATATTTTTAAAGCATGAAGGCCTGGGATCTATTTTTTACCAAGGTATGGAAACATAATCCTACATTGGACATGTTTTCATAACATTCATGTTAGATTTTAATCTTCTCTACAAGAGGCCAAGACATCCAAGTAGCTATTTCTAGAAACAGGACTTCTGTCGTTTGTCCAAACAAGTACAGTATATCAGCATTTCTTTGCTGGCTCTGGAGAGTCCTGGGATCAGTATATTTGATTTAGATCCTTGTGAAAGACAACTAAGCTTCAAATTAAGACAGTGAATTCCATTCTTCTAAGATACTAAGACACACAAGAGCCAAGGATTTACTTCTTTCAAAATGATGACTCATCGCGATGCAGATCTCAACATAATCAGTTTGATGATTCGTTCATCCAGAGTCTAATTTCCTCAAGAGCTAAAATGTCAGTGTTACAGTGCTGTAATCTGGAAGCCGCGCCAACATCTGCTTTCTTAACTTTGCTCAGGTCCAACTCTTAACAGACAAAAAGTCTACCAAAAACAGCAACATTATTTAAAAGTCACGGCCTGAAGGGAAGCTTTAACCGGCTGCTTGACAGGTACATGATTTCACCTCTTTTCTCAGAGCTTTACTTATTAAGGTTTTCCATCCAGCAGCTACAGACAAAGCCAAATCCATGCTCAGCGGTTAATTCAGTGGTTCATGGATGACCTGTGATCGCACATGTACGAGCTTCTAATGAGGCAGTGTTATGTTATGAAACACGACGCCAAAAATTCAGTTTCAGTCAGGAGCTCAGTGTAGTGCAGAGGAAGTGGAACATCAGTGATAATGTTTTTTGTGGTTTTTTGATGTACAAAAGCAGTGATGATAGGTTACGATGACTTTCATGGAGGGCCAAAACCGCAACCGTTCTTCACAGTCAATGAGACATGAGAGAGACAAAGGGACGGCCAACACTAAGGTTTATGGAGGAGGCGACTTTTGTGGAAGTGGGACAAGAGTGGGTGGAAAGATAGAGAAGATAATTGAGGAGAGATTAGAGGACGGCGAAGGAAAGAGTTCACTGGTTGTTTAATTGGTACAGAAATGAGAGCTGACAGAGGGACAGGAGGGTCTTATTACTGTGTTCACAGTCAAGACGCAGATATTATAGAGAGAACAAGAGTGTGTGTTTGTGTGTATGTGTGTGTGTGTGTGTGTGTGTGTGTGTGTGAGGGAGGAAAACATCGGAGTAGACAAGGCTTTTCAGCTGACACTAACAAGCCCTCCTTCTTATGCCAAGACAGAGATGTCAGCCCATTCCCAGGGTTAGATCATGTTAGACCAGCTCAGAACTTTCCATCCAATCAACCACTGACTAATCAGGTGACACACACACACATATTCACACACAAAAGCATCTATGTGCACACAGCAGTATAAACTCTCACTTTAGGTCACTTCATTTTCTTTGTGTCCATTACAATGGACATAGACGTGTTATGTCTGCAGTTACACACACAAAAGGTTTGTGTGCACGTACAAGATAGATACACATTCAGTGTATACAAAGGTTGGACAGACGTACTGGCCTGCCAATATAATGGCCTATTATTGACCCTGTTTTTATGAAAATTATGGGAAAGCTCACTGCTGACATGGTGGAGGTTTAACACAGTCACTCCTTTCAAGAAATCACTTTACAGGATATTTTTACTACAGAATGTAAAATAAAACACAATCAAAAATCAAGAAATACTTTTCTATACAAAGGCAATCAAGAGCTCAGGCAACTTTATCTTGTTCCATTACAGTACCATTAATCTGTAGAGTTTTTCTTGATTAATCAGTTTATAAGATGTAAAGAAAATTGAAATAAAGAAAAACTCCCATCACAGGTTCCTTAAGGACAAGCTGATGTCATTGTTTTGTCTGACCAGACAGTCCGAAACGAATAATATCAAAATTCAGGGAATTGGTGATCCGACAGTTTGTATAAAACATCCTGATCATACTTTTGTTCCACATTGAAAAGGGAAATCCTTATTTAAAAGATTTCGGATGGGTGGAACTCCATAAAGTGGATGTTAAGCACTTTCTGCACGACTGAATAGGTGTATGTGTTGCCTTAAAGCTGCGGAGTCTGAGGGAACTTGAACAGACTTTGGTAGAGTTTTTATTATGACATGGTGGTTTTAATGCAGTTTCAGTAAGATTTTCCAAAAGTAAGTGAAAAATGCTGAATAATTTCAAGTGTTTGGCAAGAAGATTTCACATTTGAAGACACCCAAAAACAGAATCTGCTGTCAGCGACTTAATTTTATGCTACAGGAGAAACTGATCTTTAAGCTACATCTGGTACAGTCAATGTGTTGTGCATCTTCCTTTTAAAATAATAAAACAAATGGTCACCTTTTCCTTTCTTTTCTTTCCTTTTCTCACCCCCAACCAAACTCAAGGTTTAGCTGTTGTTCGACTTGACGTGTTCCAACACGACGAGGCAGCTTCTTTGCCGTCCCTCCTATTATGGGAGCCATATGGAGCCTTCACAGTGGAGATCATAAATGAGGGCAGACAGATAGATGAGAGGAAGGACATTTTGTTGTAGGAGGTCAATGCTGAGGTGACCTTCCGCTCTCCAATATATACGCGTTACATCTTTATCCATCTGTTTCCTACTAATACTATAAATTATAAAATAGTTTCTGGAACCTTTTATTTACCTCTGTTGGGCAGTTTTGCACAGGCACCGGTGTCGTTTTTAGACCATACAGTTCAGGGGAGTGAAAGCTCAAGCATGGGCTCCATTATTCTGCACAGCTGTATCATTTACATCAACACATACTAAAAGAAACTCGAGTCAAACTTTTTTTTCAGGTGTATAAAGACCAGACTGTTGTTCGTTTATGGCTTTAGTTTTATATTAGCTCTTTGGTCTTTTAATTAACTTCCTAATAAATCTCATGAAGTATTGTAAGGCTGATACAATACAGGCACTTTTGTGCTAAAGCAGCTGGTAGCCTGTATCTGCAGATGCTGAATGTTTTTTACATGTTCATGCCACTTTTTATTACTTAAAATCAGTCAAAAACTTGCTTTTGAGTTTAACAGTGACATTTCCTTGGTTGATATATTGTTGAGTCCGTCACTCTTCTAACTCCTTGTTCTTTAGTTTACTCCAAACACACCAGAAAAAAAGAGTGTAAGTGAACTTAAAATATCTCTCCTTACTGGGGTTAAACTAAGCAACAAAGAGATAAGTTTATTTTTTCTGAACTTTACGTTTCTTTTTAGAGCTTAAATCATAAGTGGATTATTTAGTCAATCAACAGGAATATATATATAGTCTTCAATAATTAGATTTTTTCTTACATTTTTTGAGAAAAGTAATTTGTTTCAGCTTTTTAAATGTGAATATTTTCTGTGTTTTTGTTTGAGTGTACTCAAGAGGTTGTGATGGACATTTTCTCCACTGCCTGACTTTATATCAACCAAACAGTTAATTGATTATTAGAGAAAATAACTGTCACATTAATATGTAACTGTTAGTTGCAGCCTCATTTCTTTCCTTGTAGTGGGTATTGTAAAAAATATAACTTCCTCACATGCATGAAAAGCTTTCGTGATGTGGTTGAATCACTACTGTGTGTTTCAGCCAGCGATTGGTCCTTTGAGTCGACAGAGGTTCAGCTGACGCTGTAGTCAACAGGCTGTACATTACTACCAGGTTAGCTGCACTGACATCTGCTACCACATGTGGCAGAAGTCTATCAGGAGCTTCAGTCCCCTCGAATCTCATGATGAGCATTTATCAGCACTTTATAGCCATGTTGACTGAGCAAACAAAGTGATAACACACAGCACACAGCACCAGCTGTTGGCACACACACACACACACACACAGCTGTAGCCGCATCCTAATGAGCATTCGAACGTGGGAACTTACAAATATCCTGTTTTCACGTGTCTAGCTGTTAAACCAAGGTTGTGTGTGTGTCTGTGTGTGGTGGGTCTGTGTATCTGTACTCCATCAGATAACATGGTGTAAAGCAGCAGACTCCTCTCCCGCTCTGTCTGAAGTGATCTCTCCCTCCTCTCCATCTTTCTGCTTCATTCATTCCTCATTTCTGAAACTTTATGTGACTTTAGAGGCTTTTTTTTTTTCAACTGCTTCCTTTAAAGTCAAGGTCTCAGCAGATATTTAAATTTAAGCAACCTGTTGTAGTAAAGTGAATTACTTTGTGGTATCAGCAGAGATAATGTTTATAATGTCTTGAGTTGACCGTGATGATAAATATAAATTAAATATTTGGGTGTTTTAGGCACAGGTGCATTTAAAATGACTTAAAATTAAAAATTGCATGAGGAGATATTTTGCTTAAAAGCAGAAAATAACCAGGTTTTCTGTTTTCTGTCATTTGACAACATTATTGTTGTTGTTCTCAGGATCACATTAAAGAGATAATTCAACATTTTGGATGTGCTTATTTGCTTTCTGTGAATATTAATACCAGTCATGTCTGTAAAGTCAGGATGAAGCGACTGGTTAGTTTAGCTCACTATACAGACTGGAAACAGGTGCAACCTAGAAAATATGCCTAGAGGCATCTCTAAAGCTCATTAATAAACATATTATAAATAGTTTGTTTAATCTGCACAAAGGAAAAGTGGCATGTTGTATTTTTCACCATCTGAGGTTGAGAGGACTGTTTTTATTATAAAATAAAAGGTAGGTCAAACCCGAGATGCAAATAGCTAGAGTACACCGTTTCTTAAAATGGAAATATTCTGTATTTCTTCCAGTTATTCAGATTGAAACTGACATATGTGGTGTTTTTGGAAATTTTCGGGAACTTGACTTAGAAGTTCTGTGGGTTTGAACGGAGCACAACATGAGGCCCCACAGAAAAGTCCCGCGGAGTTCAAGATAATAAAATCCAGAGGTATTTGATTTTCCTGCCTCAGCTCTTGATTCACCGTTCAAAGGGACAGTCCACCATTTTGCATTATTTCAGTTTGACCTATAAAAGTCAGGATGTCTTACCCTCCTGTTTGTGTCTTTAGAGTCCACATACCGCTGTACAACTGATTAAAACCCACATGATGAGTACTTCCCACATCCAATCTCTTTTATGTACAAAGATCATCATCATTTCTCCCTTTTTATCTCTTTCAGCTCTGATGCCCACTTTCTCCTCTTCCCTGCCTCTTTCCTGTGATCCCTGCCTTCCTTTTCATCCTCGTCCAAATGACCTGGCCATGAAAACACACCGAGCGTGCACGCGGGTCCTGGATGTGTCTCCACAACTCTCAGTGTTTCAGTGACTAATAATCTGGCTGTCAAAGCATATTTCAAGTAAAAGAGTAAAAATCATATGTATCATCTATTTAAATAAAGACAAAAAACCAAACCAATTTTCGACTGAAAAGCCTGAATTTGAGTGTTTATTTTCACTCGCCAACATTTCTGTGATACGGAAATTTCAAGATATTATTAAACTGACATCATTTTGGCCTTGTCTTCCTCAGTTAGGCATGAAGACACAAGGCAGAAAGCAACGCCAAAATATATATCAGTCTCCCAGCTTCCTCTGTTCACCACGTGTGTGTTTGCATGATGCGGCCTCCTGTTTTCTCACTCTCACTACATCCATACAAACACCTTACGTAACTTTGTAGATGTGCCTGTTTAGATGCACACACACACATCCACTTCCAGAGAATCACTTAACTTCTAAACTCCTGCTTCATAGAAGAAAGAAAAAAACTTGCTTGTGTCACTCCTGAAAAATTTGTCCCCCCCCCCTTCCCTCCCTCGAGCCCTAAAACTGACTGTAACTCGATTCTCCGACGTGGACATGAACCATAACACACGGGATCTGCAGGGGGCGGGAGGTGAAAAGACAGAGTGAGAGAGGGAAGGAAGGTGTGATAGAGAGAGAAAGAGAGACAGAGGGAGAGGTAGAATTGTGCCTTTGGCAATGGAGTCTGGTGTGGGAGGTTTATATTAGTAGCCTCAAATTAAATCAAAATATTTGCAGTGAAGGATTTGATTCTACTCAAAACTGGTTGCTAACGATGAACATGCGGGCACAAGTTTGTGTGCGGATTGGGAGATTAAAGTTTGTATATTCACACACTCAGAAACACACTTCAGTCCGTCAACACCTAACCCCCCGTAACGCTCACGTGTTGCATGCCCACCTCCCCAAACACACACAGATATTGCCATTCTTGTCAGGGCATTCATTGATTCTTTAATGGTAACTTTAACCTCGCACTTTTCCAATAAAACCTGATCCAGTGTGAAAGTCTGGGATAAATATAGAGCAGATTTATGTGCGAATGGAGCAAACGGCCTATACTGTTCTATACTGCCGCTATAGGAGGTTATTGTCAGAAATGTCTTGGCAACAACAGCTGAGGCCACACAGGGAGGCTGCACTGGAGAAGTGGTTCTGTGTGTGTGAAGGGGTGAACCAGACGGATATTAAAATGCTAATAGCAGCATTGTCACGTTATCTCAGCATTTGTACATATCAGACGCGTTTACGATAAGACTTTTGGTCAGTTGAGTTTAACTGGGTGCTTTTAGCAGGCGCGGTGTGTTGCCAGCGGATCCACTGGCTCACTTCCACTCCTTAAAAGTGCCACCACGTTCCTGTGACTGGATGTTAATGCAAGTGGATTCAGTGGGCACGACTCAGGCATGCTGGAGTTCACAGCTTGCAAATGTTTCAAAAGGCAAACAGCAGCCTAAATCTGTAAGCTGGAGGAAACACATACGGCGAAACCGAAACAGCTGAGATTATGGCGCCAGCTCTAAAATTCAAATGGTATGTGGCCTGGTGGTTTGAAACGCACAAATTAACAACAAAGTTAATGGTTTATTTCTGGCGGGGGGCCTTTGCTGCAAAAGTGAACAGAAAATAAATCATGCAGTGCTTGTTTAGGAATGTTACCGGCGATGTATACTGTCGTAGTATTTTTGTCTTGAACTTTATGTCTGCTAATGGTTGGCGACTCGGCTGTTTAAATGTAACTTGATTTGAAAATGTGAGCAATCAAACGCATGACGACAAATAATAACAACAGATTTCGTTTTGTTCCAGCACTACACACTATTAGATTCTACCAACAACCCAAATTCTTGACTCTCAAAACTTAAATCTCACACCCGTCGACACGACTTCGGTAAACGACAAGGTGGACCCCCCAACGTTGATTTCTGATTGTAAATACTGAGCATTTAGCCAGTCATCGAGGCAGCTCCGTCGTCTTCCAGAGCAGATCAAAGAGGGTAAAATCGGTCTAGAACACTCACTACAGGAAAATCTGATAAGGTCACTCTTAGATCCATCAGATAATAATCAGGCTTTTACTGGCTTTGATCAGGAGGGGCATAGGGAAGAAAATCAGCCATATTTTTTGCAGTGTCATGCCCTGCTTTAAACACTTTTGACATAAGCCGAGTTCCAGGTGGCCGAAACTTATCATATGACTCAGCCTGTTGAGCGCTGCTTCAATTTGTTATGGTTCTCCAATGAGCTGAGAGCCTCTGTTACAAAGCGGCTACATTGTAAATTTAGTCTGCTTTAAAGTTTTGTAGCTTTAACCTTTTAATCTACTGATCTAACCTAACACCTAATCCAACGTCTGATATGATCCTGAGCAAAACCCAGAAACTGGTACAAGGTTTTTTGAGTTTTCCTCATCTCTATTCTTGGGGGAATGTCTGGTCGCAGCACGAGATAAAATGTCACTACACAAAAACACAGTTGAAATCACAAAAAACACACACACTCACACAAAAAAGACAACTGGTGATTCTTTTGGCAAAGTGGACACACATCTACTTTTTACCCCTAACACACATCCCACTGGAAACAGAAGCGGGTGTATTATTTGCATAAAAATTGAGTCAGAGCCTAATAGTGAACCCAAACAATAGCAAAAGTGGACCAAAGTAAAAGTGTAAGGAATGGAATGTATAATCACATAAAAGGTAGATACATTTAAAAGCCCCGAACTTCAGCCAGGTAGCTTCCAGAAACCACACGACAAGCCGCAAAGTCTCAGTCGGTCACACACTGCAAACCCACCGTGCACCTGGCGCACTGCGTCGGTGTTTATAGTTCTGGAATGCAGCAAACATCAAACTCTACGATTACGGTTTTACATAAGAAATGAAATACTGCCGAAAGTACAGATCTGCAGATCGACCTCGGCCGGTACATAATACGGTCGTGGTTTAATACAAGATGCAGCTCACTGGACTGCAACTGTAACACAGTTTATTTCCAGTCCACCTTTGTAAAGGATCACAGAGTAAAGACTCTTCTAGATGTTGTTTATGTAAAAACGTGCTCTGAAGTAATGTAACTATAAATCTACGATAACCGGCAACACCATTTATACCCTTTAAGCTCATGTTAGGATTCATGCCATTGATTTAACCCACTGAAGAAGCTTCTGATTATTTCGCTAAAAATAACTTTCAAATCAGTTCAGAGCAAGAATCCTTGATTTCTAACCTGTAATTTTATAAAGTTTTGTAAATTAACTAAAAGTTATCAGGACTCTTTGGACTGTAACGGTTTTAAAGGTAAGTTAAACCATGAGGCTGCAACTGCAGTTATCTTACACAGTATTTTTTTCTGATTGACTTCGAAAGCAGATGAAAATACCATCACAGCCCTCCTATGAAGACCGAGGTGAAAGCCTCTATATTGTTGTTTAGGTACGTTAACATTTGGCGCCTCCTGGTCCGTCAAGACTTTCAGCCTTCTTACAGAGAAAAAAGCAGCAACTGAGAGATGGAGCGGAATGTTTTTTCCATTTTTGCTCGATCGATTATCAAAATCAGTAGACTTGCTGATGGTTGACTTAACATGATCTCAGGTGCTAAAATTCCTGTCACCACAATAACTTTTAGTTCGTGGCGGCAGACCAGTGAAAGTAGCTCAACCACCGATTTTGCTGCGCTTTGTGTTATTCAGAAATGTTTTCCATCTACGTGATGAAGGCGTTCCTCACAGGACCAGGGTCTTCTGTATTTACGTATTATTGTGTTTGTTTGCGTGTGGTGCAGCAGCACTGAGGCAACACTGGAGCATTCCATTATATGATGTTCATTGTTGATATCTTTTGTCTTAGCCAGGCTGGCGCAGGGGTGCTGCTCGCTGCAATTCAAAGAGGGCCTGTTTCCAGATTAAAATGGCTGACGCCCGCGCGGCTCAAGTTCCCCACAGATCGCCAGCTCCGTGTTTTTCGACGTCTCTGTCAGTATCGTCTCGTATTCCTGATGTGACTTTACCACCTCCTGGCGTTAGCCGGAGGAAAACTGAAATCAATTAGGTGAGTCAAGTTAGAAAAAGCGCTGTAACCACTAATAAAGTATAGATTCTTCAGGATCTCATCACTTCTACTCATGACTTGATTATTTGCTTTCATATGATAAGTCAGTTGAAACAAACAGCGAGGTCCTGATAAATTCACCGAAATGTTTACAAAATTTGTACAGAAATAAGAAAAATACAACTGGCTCCTCCCACGCCAGCAGTCTCATTTTAACATCCATTTATCCCATTCACCATTTCAACCTTGTTGTTAAATTTGCATGAAAAGGTCAAACAAAGTCAAATAAATCAAGCGTTTCAAACAACTATACAAAGACTGATGTGTTAGCATTATATAGTATTTCATGTCATTAATGTATCTGATACTCCTGATTCTCCCACCAGCAGTAAAAACACAGTTTAAGCAGGCATTAAGTCATGTTATTAGTGAAATAGAACCAGTATGTGCTGCGTATATCTGGGCTATTTAAATCAACACCTTGAAGGATTATATATTTAGCAGCTTCTAACTGGTATATTTTTATCGAAGCTTTATCAACTGAATGATAATCAATACA